>JAKSZT010054124.1:242677-259372 GCA_026826555.1 Tolypeutes matacus
TGCTTTTCTCACCATTTGTATTTATTCTTTAGAAAAGTGTCTATTCAGGTCTTTTGGCCATTTTTAAAATAGGCCATTTTTCTTTTTATTGTTGAATTGTAGGATCTCTTTATATATTACGGATATTAGATATTTATTGGATGTGTGATCTGTTAAAATTATCTCCCATTGAGTAAGGTGCCTTTTTACCCCTTACTCAAAGTCCTTCGAAGTACAGAAGCCTTTAATTTTTAGGTGGAACCATATATCTATTATTTTCTTTTGTTGCTCATGCTTTGGTAATAAGGTATAAGAAACTCTTTCCTACTACAAGGTCTCTTAGATGTTTCCCTGCATTATCTTCTAGAAGTTTTATGTTCTGGCTTTTATGTTTATGTTTTTGATACATTTTCACTTTATTCTCTTTTTTTCATTTTTAAGGAACTTTAGATTACATACTACATCAAAACTCCAGGGGATTCCCATATAGCCCACCTGTGATGGTTAGGGTAATGTGTCAACTTGGCCAGGTAATTGTGTCCAGGTGTTTGGTCCAGCAAGCACTGGCCTAATTGTAATATAAGTGCATTTATGGACTTTGATCACCTGTGAGTTTACTGCGTTAATGTTTGATTATATATGCATCAATCAGACCGATTGCATCAGTAATGGATGATGCTTTTATCCAATCAGTTGAATGCCTTAAAAGGGGAAGCAATTTCAACATTCAGAGAGAATTTCCTAGCTTGTCTTTGAACAGCCAACATCTCCCAGAAACTCATCAAAGACCTTTCATTGGACGTTCATTGGAGCCCCTGGTTTGCAGCCTGCCTGTGGAACCTGTACTTGTGCATCCCCACGGTTGCATGAGAGACTCTTATAAAATCTCATATTATTAACAGATATCTCCTGGTGATTGTTTCCCAAGAGAATCCTGACTAATACACCACCCTTTCCCATAACATTCTACATGACTATGTTACATTTGTTATAATTCATGAACAAATATTGAAACATTGCTACTAACCATGGTTTATAGTTTACATTATGGTTTACCTTTTCACTGTATACTTTCATAGGTTCTAACAAAAATGTATAATGCTCCATATCTGTCATTGGAAGATCATGCAGAACAATCCAAATGTCCCAAAGTGCAGTATGTTCCACACATTCTTCCCTCACCCTCCCCTCAGAACCTATGTGTGGCAGTTTGATGTAATTATGAATTCCAAAAATATAATTGAATCATGCTTGTAAACTGATCTGTTAATCTGGGCATGATTAGGTTAGGTTTAGGGCATTGATCCCCACCCCTTGGTGGGTGGGGAATTGAATATAAAAGGCAAGGCAAAGGACAGTTGAAGCAGTCTTTTGAGAAGCAGTTTTGATGTTGGAAAGAAGGCACCAGGAGAAGAGAAGCAAGCTGTTCACCTGATCGTCTACAGCTGACCTTGTGGAGGAAACTGGAGTTAAGCCCGGAGAGAAACGCAGCCCCGGGAAGAGAGGAACCCCAGAAGCCTGAACCCTGGCAAACGCTGGCAGCTGTCTTGCTCTAACACGTGGCAATGGACTGTGGTGAGAGAAGAAATTTAACGCTTTATGGCCTGGTATCCGTGGACTTCTACCCCAAATAAATACCCTTTATAAAGACCAACCCAGTTTTGGTATTTTACATTAGCACCCCTTTGGCTGACTAATACACTATGTCACCCACTAAGATTCAATTTTTGAAGAATAACATTCATATTTACATGTATTAATATTTAGGGCTCAATACACTGCTCTGATTTCTTTTATTGGGCACTGCCTACGTACTTGAGAGGTTCTTACCTTTCTATTTGAATATTCAGCAGTACTCACCAGGATGGGAGTTTAATTAATTTTCTTGTTCATTGTATGGTTTTCCACACACTGAGATAAAATCTTATGACAATATGAACATATTCATATCCCATAGACATATGCACCAGGTGCACCCTTTCCCACATTTCCCTCCACCACTGATGCCCTGCCCCAGTGATCCTTCCCTGCCATTTTTGCCTCTCCATATTCCCACCATTGTAATTTCAACCACAGACATACTAATCCCCAGAGTTCACCTGGTTCATCCTCCAGTCCTCCCCTCAACTCCATGGATGGTCTATCCCAACACCACCATCATGCTTACCCTCACATTCCAGCACTATTTATTCTTGTATAGGAAGTGAGATAAGAATTCTCTTTCATTCTTTTGGTTAAGGATATCCAGTTCTTCCTGCACGGTTTGTTGCAGAGACTCTTCTGTCTCAGAAAAGTAGACTTGGTAGGCTTATGAAAAATCAGTTGACCATAGAAGTGCAGGTCTATTTCTGAATGCTCAACTCAATTCCATTGATCAATATGTCTATCTTTATGCTAATACCATGCTGTTTTGAACACCTTAGCTTAGTAATAAGCTTCAAGGACTGGAAGTGTTAGTCCTCTGACTTCACTTTTCTTTTTTAAGATGTTTTTGCGTATTTGGGTCCCCTTTCCCTTTCAAAAAAACTTGGAAATTGACTTTTCTATTTCTGTAAAATAGGCAGTTGGAATTTTTATTGGAATTTTGTTGAATCTATAAATCAGTATGGGTAGAACTGACATCTTCTTAATGATTAGTCTTCCAATGCATTTCATGAGCAATAGTTTAAAGGGTGATGACTACTATTTGGAATTTATTAAAAGCTACGCTGACTCCAAATTCTCCCAACTATTTCTCCAGTCTTATCCAATTACCTTGCACAATAATTTTAATTTTTATCCAATCCCCTACTCCAAAGGATCTAACACTCTACCTCAGCCAAAATGACTTTTCTGAATATCCCTTGCAGATGACATTTGTGTTATCTTGTTTGTAGGTGGGAGTATAACAATAGATGACATCATTCCTTACAATAATCTTGATGCTGTTCTAAGTTTGTTAAGTGCATACTCCCCACCAACGATCCTCTCCCACCCTAGTTGTAACCCTTCTGTGATCAAAAGATTCTTTAAAGTTGAAGCCAATAAAATAGCCAAATACAGTTAATAGGAAAATGATATAATAATGATAAGTTTAAATGGAAGAGATAAAATGCATGAAACCAGAAGAAAAACTAATAATAAAATAAAATGAAAAGATTGGGATATTTAAAAATGAAATATATTTCTAAAAACTAAAAAAAAATATTTTTTCACATTTTGCCTTTTATCACTGCAATATCTGGTGTCTAGTCAGTTCCGTGGCACCTTCCCCCACACATTCACCAGTGTCTCACTATTTTTCATTTTGTTTTCAAAGAAGTTTTAGGTCACAGCAAAATCAAACACAGAAAACAAAAGACTCTCATATACCCAAACTCCTCCCCCTTTCCTCACCCCATATTAAAACCTTTCTATACGTGGATGGTAGCATTGTTTTAATGAATGTACAAATAGTGAAACAGAGCTACTAAACACTGTCAATGGTTTACATATGGTTTACATTTTAGACTGTACCCTTTTTAAATTTTGATGATATTTACCATGTCCTGTGTCCATCACTGAAAGATAATGAAGAACATTTCCACTGACCACTAAATACCCCATATTTGATCTATTCTGTTCCTCCCTCCCCATCTCCCCTGGGCCTACAACAACCCTCTGTCTTGACGCATTGGATGATAAGATTCATAATTACATGCAACAAGACGTCTTGACATGCTAGTTTGTCCTCCCCTATTAGGAACCGCCCTTGCTCTTGAGCGACACCTGCCTGTCTAATTCTGAATGAATCGGTCCTCCGAGATTAAGAGTCCAACACCTTCCTGCTCATTATGAGGGTCTCAACCCACTAATACAACACATTATGACAGAATGAACACTCACACACTCCCTAGAAGCCTGCTCCAGTTGCATACTGTCCCAAGTACTCTCCCTACCAAAACACTAAGCCAGTAACCCTTCCTTGTTATATCGCCATAATAGCATTCCCACCTCTGTATTTTCAACTGCATACCCACAAATCCCAAGTGTTCACCTCTCCCATCTCTCCACCCAATATCTTGGGTATTCTAACCCATGCTCCCCAATCTACCCATCTGTCAACCCTGCACCACCAAATCGAATAATATCACTACCCACCTGTCCTATTTCTTCAATACACAACTACACTCTATCACTTTACCATAGATTATATCCGTATGGGTGATGGCTCACAACCTTCTCTTTTCTTTCTATTTATTGTAAACATGTCTTACAGACAAAAGCTCTCAGAGACTGCTCAATTTCCTTAATTCATATAAGTGAGATCATGTACTGTTCATTCTTCAATGCCTGGCTTGCTTCACTCAACATAAGGTCTTCAAGATTCATCTATGTTATCCCATGTGTTAGCACTTTATTCCTTCTTACAGCTGAGTAATATTCCATTGTATGTGTGTACCACATTTTGTTTATCCATACATCTGTTGATGGGCACCGGGGCTGATTCCAACTTTTGGCAATAGTGAACAATGCCGCTGTGGACATTGGTGTGCATTATCTGTTAGTGTCTTTGCTTTCCATTCTTCTGGGTATATACTCAGCAGTGGAATCACTGGATAATATGGAAGATCAATACTTAGTTTTTTGAGGAACCGCCATGCTATCCTCCAAGTGGCTGGACCATTCCACAATTCCACCAGCAATGGATGAGTGTTCCCATTCCTCCACATCCTCTCCAACACTTAAAATCTGCTGTTTTTTAAATAACCACCATTCTAACGGGTGTAAGATGATATCTTATTGTAGTTTTGATATGCATTTCCCTAATAGCTAGCAATGTTGGGCATTTTTTCATGTGTTTTTTAGCCATTTTTATTTCTTCCTTGGAGAAGTGTCTTTTTAGGTCGCTTGTCCGTTTTTTAAATGGGTTGTTTGACTTTTTATTTTTGAGGTGCAGGATTTCTTTATATATGCAGGATATTAGGCTCCTATCAGATGTATGGTTGCCAAATATTTTCTCCCATTGGGTAGGCTGCCTTTTTATTTTCTTGATAACGTCCTTTGAGGGGCAAAAGTTTTAATTGTGAGGAGATCTCTGTTATCTATATTTTCTTTTGCTGCTCATGCTTTAGGGGTGAAGTTCATGAAACAATTTCCTATTACAATGTCCTGTAGCTCTTTCCCTACATTATATTCCAATGCCTTTATGGTCTTGGCTCTTATATTTAGATCTTTGATCCATCTTGAGTTGGCTTTTGTAGAAGGTGTGAGATGATGTTCCTCTCTCATTCTTTTGGATATGGATATCCAGTTCTCCAAGCAACACTTTTTGAAGAGGCCATTCTCCCCCAACTGAGTGGGCTTGGTGGCGTTATCGAAAATCAAATGACTGTATATGTGAAGATCAATATCAGAACTCTCAGTTTGGTTCCATTGGTCTATTCCTATCTTTGCAATGTTTTTACCAGTAAAGTGTCCTGTGTTTTGTTGAATGCTTTTTATGAATCTATAGAGATGATCATATGATTTTTTTCTTTCAATCTGTTTATGTGGTGTATTACATTGATTGAATTTCTTATGTTGAACCATCCTTACATAGCCAGAATGAAGCCCACTTGGTCCTGATGTATAATTCTTTTTATATGTTGTTGAATATGATTAGCAAGCATTTTATTGTGGATTTTAGCATCTAGGTTCATTAGAGAAATTGGTCTGTAATTTTCCTTTCTTGTGGTATCTTTGTTTGGCTTTGGTATTAGGATAAATTGGGCATCATAGAATGAGTTAGACAATGTTCCTTCTACTTCTCTTGTTCAGAAGAGCTTAAGCAGGATTGGTGTTAGCTTTTTCCAGAATGATTGATAGAATTCTCCCGTGAAGCCATCTGATCCAGGGTTCTTCTTAGTTGGAAGGTTTTTGATGACTGACTCTATCTCTTTACTTGTAAGTGGACAGTTGAGTTCATCAATTTCTTCTTTTGTCAATGTAGGCTGCTTGTGAGTTTCTAGGAATTTGTCCATTTCCTCTAAATTATCATTCTTGTTGGCATATAATTTTTCAAAGTATCCTCTTATGATACTCTTTATTTCTGTTGGGTCAGTAGTGATATCCCTATCCTCATTCCACATTTTGTGTATTTGCATATGGTCTTTTTTTTTCTTTGTTAGTCTGGCTAAGGGTTTGTCAACTTTATTGATCTGCTACAATAATCAGCTTTCAGTTTTGTTAATTTTTTCTAGTGCTTTCTTATTTTCTATTTCATTTAGTTCTGCTCTAATCTTTGTTCTTTCCTTCTTTCTAATTCCTTATGGATTAGTTTGTTGTTTTTCCAGTTCCTACAGGTATGCAGTTAGGTCTTCAAATTTAGTCCTTCTTTTTTAATATACACATTTTATGGCTATGAATTTCCCTCTCGGTGCAGCTTTGGCTGTATCCCATAGGTTTTGATATGTTGTGTTGTCATTTTCATTTGATTCGAGGTAGATTCTGATTTCTTTTGAGATTTCCTCCTTGACCCACTGTTTGTCTAATAGTGTGTTGTTTAACTTCAAAATCTTTGTGCCTAATCTTGTTCTCTGGCCCTTAGTGATTTCCAATTTCATTCCATTGTAGTCAGATAAATTATTTTGTATAATCTCAATCTTTCTGAATTCATTGAGATTTGTTCTGTGGTCTAGAATATGGTCTATCTTGGAGTATGATCAATGTGCACTTGAGAAGAATGTATATCCCACTGTATTTGGGTGTAGTGATCTTTATATGTTTATTAGGTCCAGCTCCTCTAATTTATTATTCAGAGTCTCTGTTTCTTTATTAATTCTCTGTCTAGATGTTCTAATGATGATAATGGTGTATTAAAGTCCCCTACTATAATTGTAGCGGCATTTATGTCTCCACTTAGTATTTCCAGTGTTTGCCTCATGTATTTTGAGGTGCTCTGATTAGGTGCATAAATGTTTATGATTGTTCTTTCTTCTTGAAAGATTACCCCTTTTACTAATATCTAGTGTCCATCTTTGTTTCTTACAATAGTTTTGCATTTAAAGTCTATTTTGTCCAATATTTGGAAAGCTACTCCTGCCCTTTTTTTGGTTATTGTTTGCTTTTAAAATTATTTTCCACCCATTCAATTTCAGTCTCCTTGAATTCCCGGGTCTAAGATGCATTTCTTGTAGACAACATATAGATGGGTCATATTTCCTTATCCATTCTGTCAATCTGCGTCTCTTGACTGATGAGTTTATTCCATTAACATTCAGTGTTATTACTCTCAAGGAATTTCTTACATCAGCCATATTTTCTTTGGGTTTATGTATGTCATATGTTGTGATTATTTCGCTTTTTGTGTTTTTAGTTGTTCTTGCTCTTTTCTCCAACTCTCTCTCTCTCATAATGTTTCCTTTCAACTCATAGAACTCTGTTCATGATTTCTTGAAGTGCAGTTTTCTTATTGACATACTCTTTTAATTTCTCTTTATCTGTAAATATTTTGAACTCTCCATCATTTTTGAATGCCTGCTTTGCTGGTTAGAGAATTCATGGCTTGGATTTTTTTTTTTCTTTTTTTAGTATGTCATACCACTGTCTTCTTGCCTCCATAGTCTCAGATGAGAAATCAGCACTTAACTTTATTGAGCTTCCCTTGAATGTGATTGTTCTCTTTTCTCTTGCTGCCTTCAGTATTTTCTCTTTGTCTTGAGAATTAGTCATTTTGACAAGTAAATGTCTTATATGTATTGGAGTAGGCCTGTTAGTATTTATATTGTTTGGTGTGTGCTGTGCTTCCTGGACATGTACACCCATCTCCCTCAATAGGGTTGGGAAGTTTTCAGCCATTATTTCCTTCAACACTCCTTCTATTCCCTTTCCCATCTCTTCTCCCTCTGGGATGCCTATAATGCATGTGTTTGTGCATTTTGTGTTGTTGGTTAAATCCCTAAGTCCCTGCTGGATTTTTCTATCTTTTTATCTATCTCCTCTACTATCTCTTTGAATTCAGATGTACTATCTTCCACATCACTAATTCTTTCTTCTGCCTGTTCAAATCTGCTGTTACATGATTCCAGCATCTTTTTGATTTCTTTGATTCTTCGATTCATCACCATCATATCTGTTATCTTTTTATGTATGTCTACAATTTCTTCAGTCTCTTCTCCCAATTTCTTTTTAATATCCTTAATTTCTTCTTTCACTTCATTAAGTTGGTCCATGATATTTGTTTTGACAGCTTTGATTAATTGTTCGATGTTCTGCATCTCTTCCTGGTTTTTAGTTTGTTCATTGGACTGGGCCATATAAGGCTTAGCAAAATGAATATTTAACTCATGTAAGCAGTGTAGAGGACTAGGGGGGGGGGGAGTGTGGTATTTACAATGGAATAGGCAATAAAATGGAGAAAAATTTATAGAATTATTTAAAAGGCCAGAATCATGAGGAGAGAGAGAGAGAGTAAAGAAAGGGCTGAAAGGAAAATGTTAAAAAAAGAAAAAAGAATAGACAAGATAGAAATTGAAACCAGTAAAGTTGAGGACTAATGAAAAAAAAAAGATGGAATGTAAGAACCACAACAGAAAGCAGAAGAGAGATGAAGGAAGGAAAAGAGATAGCATTGGTAGACAAAATCAACATACACAGAAAATGGGAAATCAAGGAAGAAGAAGTACAGCAAAGAAGAAACAAGCTAGCAGCACCTAATTAAAAAAAAATGGGTGGGGGAGGAAAGAGGAAAGAAAAGCAAGAAACAAACAAAGAAACAAACAAAAAGCAAAGTAACATAATAGCAAGCAGTCAAACAAAGCTAAGGAAGAACAGCCTCTCCATCTGCCTGTGTTCATCAATTAATTACCCGCAGGCCTCTCTCTGCAGATTTTGAGGTGGAATTTAGCGAGTAAACTAAATTATTTTTTTTTAAGTAACATTTCTTTTTTTTGGAGAAATAAGGGACCCAAAAGAAGTTAGTACAACTATAATGTTTATGTTTTCCCTGTCCTACGTTACCAGCTGGATGTTAGATATCCTGCTGAATCACTACTCTTAGAGGAGCCTGGAATTGAACTAGGGATGTCATATATTCAAGGCAGAAATTCTTCCACTCAGATAACTTATTAATTGGGTCAGTTAGCTCTTCATAAAACTATTTAGTCAATCCCCCCTGCGAAGGATTTAGTCTCTTGTGGCAGCAGGATTCAGCAGACTGTATGAGCAGATCCCCCACCCCTCTCCTGGTCAGATTGAGTTCCCTTTTGAAATTCTAATGGGACCCTGATGACTGAGTTCACCTCACTGAAATGGTTTATAAGCCTCTTCTAGACCACCCACTTCAAGCCGGCTGGTGTTCTATGGGGGTCCAGACAACCAAATTCACAACATCAAAATGATTTAGAAGCCTCTTCTTGACCACCCCCTCCATGCTGGGGACCCTAAATAGGCCTGTGGAAACTTATTAAACACTACCCACTGCCTGACTCTCGTAGGGGAGTTGAAATTCTGATAGTCCTCAGTGCAGAATTATTAAATTGGCTTAGTCCGCCCTCTCTCAAGCTAAACCTTCATATCCCAGGGTGGCTAGGTAAATCAGGCTTCCTCAGCAGATATGCCTCTCCCCTCAGCCTGGTGCCACTTCAAGCCAGCTGGTGTGCTCCCCAAAGCTCTAAGGGGTCCAGTCAACCAAACCCACTGAAAGGAAACCCCTCTCCACCCTTTGCCAGAACCCTCCCATCTTGGAAAATGCTCCCTTTCACTGGGTTGCTGACGGGAGTCATGGCTCAACCTAGCCCTTTGCCCTGAGGTGTGGCTTAGCCACCCATGTCCTCTATTTCCAGTTTGGGGCTAAAAACTCATGATTTTATCTTCAGCAATTTATCTCCTTGTCCAGCTCCCTCCAGATAGATGTCCCAAAGGTTCTCACTCCATAGGTTCCCAGAACAGCTCACTTGGGCAGGATCCTGTCCCCATTCTGCTGTTTTCTGCACGAGAGATGGTAAGTGCCCACTTAAACTGAGGCCATCTTGCCCCTCTCCCTATAGTATCTTTATCTGGCTTTGTTTTTTGGGTGAAGCTGTCTTCATAGATTGCATTTCTTTGTGTTTCTTCCTCTTCTATTTTTTTTTTTTTTGGAAGAGTTTGAGCAAATTGGTATGAATTCTTCTTGGAATGATTGGTAGAATTCATCTTTGAAGCCATCTGATTCTGTGCTTTTCATCTTTCAGAGATTTTTTTATGACAGTTTCATTATCTTTTCTTGTAATTGATTTGTTGTGCTCTTCCATTTTTCTAGTGTCAGTGTAGGTTGTACGTCCGTTTTGAGGAATTTGCCCATGTTGTCTACGTTGTCTAACTTTTTAATGCGCAAGTTGTTCATAGTACCTTCTTTTGATCTCTTTTATTTCTGTGGGGTTAGGAGTAATGTTGTCCTTCTGATTTCTGATTTTATTTATTTGTATCTTTTCTCTTTTTTTCTTTGTCAGTCTAGCTAAGGATTTGTCGATTTTGTTGATCTTCTCAAAGAACCAACTTTTGGTTTTGTTCATTCTATTTTTTTACTCTATTTCATTTATTCCTGCTCTAATATTGTTTATTTCTTTCCTTCTGCTTACATTGGGATG
This sequence comes from Tolypeutes matacus, assembly GCA_026826555.1. Classification (NCBI taxonomy): domain Eukaryota; kingdom Metazoa; phylum Chordata; class Mammalia; order Cingulata; family Chlamyphoridae; genus Tolypeutes; species Tolypeutes matacus. The sequence goes on from JAKSZT010054124.1 coordinate 253,222, forward strand.
TTTGCTGTTCTTTTTGGAGTGCCTGCATGTGTTTAGTTAGGTCTTTGATTTTAGCTATTTCTTCTTTCTAATGTATGCATTTAGGGCTATAAATTTCCCTCTCAGCACCACCTTCACTGAATAGTATAGGTTTTGATATGTTGTGTTCTTGTTTTCATTCACCTTGAGATATTTACTGATTTCTCTTGCTATTTCTTCTATGACCCACTGATTATTTTGGAGTGCTTTGTTCAATCTCTATATATTTATGAATTTTCCCTTTTTCCTTTCACTGTTGATTTTCAGCGTCATCCTATTATGATCAGAGAAATTGCTTTGTATAATTTCAGTCTTCTTAAATTTATTGACACCTGTCTTTAGACCCAACATATTGTCTATACTCAAGAAGGATCCTTGATCATTTGAAAAGAATGTGTATTCTGCCCTTTGGTGGTGCAATGTTCTATATGTGGCTGTGAGGTTTAGTTCATTTATCATATTATTCAAGTTCTGTGTTTCCTTATTGATCCTTTGTCCAGATATTCTGTCCAATTATGAGAGTGTGGTATTGAAGTATCCAAGTATTACTGTAGGGATGTCTATCCCTCCCTTCAGTTTTGCAAGTTCTTGTCTCATGTATTTTGGGGCACCCTGATTAGATGCATAATATTTATTTGTGTTATTTCTCCTTGGTGAATTACCCCTTTTAAAATTCATCTCTTATAGCAGTTTTGCATTCAGTGTCTATGTTGTCTGATATTAGTATCATTACTCCAGCTCTTTATTAATTATATTTTTATGTAATATATTTCTCCAAACTTTTACTTTCAGCTTAAATTTGTCCTTATAGACAGCATATAGATGGCTGATTTTTTTATTGATTCCGTCAGACTGTTTCTTTTGCGTGGGAAGTTCAATCCATTAATATTCAATGTAATTCCGATAAAGGGATTACTTACTTCATCCATTATATCTTTTGGCTTTTCATTGACCTATCTTATATTATCTGTCTTTATAGCCTTTTTGTTACCCTTCCTAATATTCCTCATTTGTCCTCTCTTTTTCAGGCCTCTCTATCCTGTCTTTACATTTCATGTTGCAGCACTCCTTTTCATATGTCTTGTAAATGTTGTGTCTTTGTGAATTCTCATTTAGTTTTTGCTTATCTGTGAAGACTTTAAAATCACCATCAGTTTTGAAGGACAGTTTTGATGGATAAAGAATTCTTGGCTGGGAGATTATCTCTTTCAGAAATTTTAATATATCTATGGTTTTGATGAGAAATCAATACCTAGTCTTCCTGAGTGTCTCTCATATGTGATGAAGTGCTTTTCTCTTGCTACTCTCAGCATTTTCTTTTTACATTTGGCATTTTTCATTCTGGATAGTAGCTGTCTTAGCGTAGGTCTGTTTGGATTTCTTCTCTTTGGAGTGTGTTGTTCTTCTTGGATATTTATAATTATGTCTTTCATAAATGTTAGGAAATTTTTAGCCATTATTTCTTCAGATATTTTTCTGCCTCTTTTCCATTCCCTCCTACTCCTGGGACACTTATAACAAATATGTTTGTGTATTTCCCATTGTCATTCAATTCCTTATGACCCTGTTCCATTTTCCCCATACTTTTCTCTTTGTGTTCTCCTGTTTTTCAAGTTCATATGCTCTGTCTGCCAACCACTTATTCTGTCCTCAACCAATTCAAATCTTCTATTATGTGCCTCTAATATATATATATAATATATATATATATATATATATTATATATATATTTTAGGAGAAAAAAATCATGTTGCATTTATCTGAGAGAGGACACACCAAAAATATACAAAGAACCTCTTCAAAGTAATACTAAGAAAAACAGTTCAATTAAAAGATGGAAAAGTAAAATGCAAACAAACCCTTTGCAAAAAAAGTTATACAAATGACCAATAAACACAAAGATAATCTATACCTCAAATCATCAGGAAAGTGCAAACAAAAATGAGCTTCAACTACATGATCATTACAATGGCTAAAGTTAAAAAACCTGGTAGTACAATTTTGGCTTAGGGGTAGAGCAACTGGACTTTTCATATATTTTTGTCAGGAGAACATTATTGTATAATATTTTGACAGTTTTTTATCAAGTTAAATATAGGTTGAACATATCATACAGCAACTCACTGTAACATATTTATCCAAAGAAATGATAATGTGTACACAAAGACTTGAAAATAATTGTTCTTTGCAACTTTAGTTTTAAAGCTAGTATGAAAGCAATAACCAAATGCCCAATAGTAGTTGAATGGATAAACAAATTTGGTATATATATATGTATACTGGGAAAACTACTCTACAATACAATGAAGTATAATCCTGAAGGGAGAATGTTTTGATGTTTTGGAGGTGATGCTATTGCTATACAATATTTTTTCAGTTTTTTTTTATTTTATTTTTATTTATTTATTTATTTTTATTTGTAAAATGATATATAGATATATATGCATATATGTGCATTTGCTTACATAAATTTTTTTATATATATATTTTAAGAGATGCTTAGTTTACATAAATGTTACACAAAAATTACAGGGATTCCCATGACTTCCACCTCCCATATCTCCTATAACATCACACATAAGCATCTTTCATTAGTGTGGCACATCACCTGCAATGGATATACACATCCTGGGGCTTTGCCACTAAAAATAGACCACAGTTCACATTGTATGCCACACTCTCTCCCACACAGTCCTGCATGGTATATGCTAATGTAAAATGGCCTATATCCATCACCACAACTTCACTCAGGACAACCCCCAAGTCCTGAAAAAGCCCCTGTATTACAACTTCCCTTCCCCTCCCCACCCCAAAAGTGTCTAGTGGCCACTGGCTCCATATCACTGTTATAATTTCTTCCATTGCTTGAGTCACAATATGTTTACAACAGAATACCATTAAGTCCACTGTAGTCCATAACTCTTCCCCCTCTCCTGACGGGACTGGAATGGTGATGTCCACTCCACCTCCAATTGAGAGTGGGCTTATATTCCATTGATACACTGGATGGGATTATCCTACCTTCAGCTGCAGGCTCTCTCTATTCCCTGGGATGGCCGTTGTCCATCATCGTTTCTTCACCAGGTGACTTGGGTGAGTCCATTGAGCTGTAGAGAAGGAGTTGCAGCTCCACCAAGATTCCAGGCACAGCTGGCACATATGCAAGCCAGAAGCTCCAGTCTCTGGAAGTACACCTACAAACTCCAGCCTCACATATAGGTTTGAATAGAAGGGACTGATGGACCATGTGCAGGGAGGACTTATTTGAGTCCAACTCTGTCACTCTCAGGAGCACAGATTCCAAAGTAGAGCCCACTGATAAGGCATCAATCTCTGGGGCTATCCCTCTTATATAGGACCTGGGTGTCTCCAGAGCCCTCAGGAGCCCCTCTGTGTAGGGTGATATCCACTTTGGTGTTCTATGAGACACTACTGAGGTTTGCGTAAGCATTACCTCTGGGATGACCTCCCGACTTTCTTTGAAGTCTCTTAGCCACATGAATTCATTTGTCTTTACCTTTTTCTCCTTTTATTCAAAGTTTTTTTCCAGTTGTGTTTCCAGTTGGCATTTGGTATTAATCCCTCGTTGCCAGGGAGGCTCATCCCCGGGAATCATGACCCACGTTGGGGGGAAGGTAATGCATTCATATGCTGAGTTTGGCTTAGAGAGAGGCCACATTTGAGCAACAAGGAGGCTCTCAGATGGCAACCCTTAGGCACCCCATAACAGTAGGCCAAGTTTCAATTACAAGAGCAAAGATACATATTTTTAATCTCATCCATTGTGTCTTTCATTCTCATAAGTTCTGTTTCTTTTCTTTGTATATTTTCAATTTCTCCTTTGTGTTCAACCAGTATTTTCTTAATATCCTTAATCTTTTTTGCCATCTCATTGAATTTATTATGGAGATTTCTTTGGATATCTTTGATTATTTGTCTCAAATACTGTGTTTAATTTAAAAGTTTAATTTGTTTCTTTGCTGTTTCTTGCTATGGCTGTTAATTATTTGCTGGAGTCTTGACATCTGATTTTTTTATGTGTTTATTCTGTGATCAGTTTCTCTCTGTAGCCTATGACATTCTTATTGGTTCACTTTTTGCTAAAGCTTTCCCTGTTCCTCCTACAGGAATGTTAGTCTATTCTGCTTGGTTGTTCTTTTTTTATTACACTTTTTTTTTTCGTTCATTGTTATTACCTGGAGAGCTAATTTGTGAGTAGTGTCTCTATTGAGACAACCTTCCCATCTCCAGTTTTCTAGTCAAAACATTCCTAAGGGACCTATAAAGGGGCTGTAGTTTGATTCCAATGTGCTTTGGAGAGGAGACCCTAAAAGACTCCAATCTTCTCTTTGATATCTCCCCCAATCTACACTTTCCTAAGGTATGTAAGATGTACTATTTTTTATCCAGTTGTTCTCCACTGCTCTAAGATTTTTCTGTCTTTCTCAGCTGACTTAGCTCCTGGTGTGAATGTGGTTGTGGATGATGTTGCCAGGCTTACCCTGGATGAAACTGTTGCACAGCTCCCAGACTCTGAGATCTGAGTTTTTTAATCCACTGCCACTCCTTATACTGACCCCTGTCTAGGTGAGTGGAGTGATTCTGCCAGCACTGTCTTGAGAGAGTGATCAGAATGCTCAAAGTTCCTCACTTTCCTGGGGCACATAAGAGATGTGAATGCAGCAGCACTTTTTTGTGGGCATGGTAATTCTGCCTGCACTTCCTGAGAGAGTGTGCACACATCCTTTCCTTTTGGGGGATGTTGGGACCAAGAATTCTGCAGCACAGTGCCCCCTGGAAGTGGAGGAAGCTCACCCTCAGTGTGTGCAGATTCACCCTGCCTACCTTAAAGGGCTGCAGCACTCCTGGTCCCAATGCCAGACTGGAATCCAGCTAGCAAAATTTTACAATCAACAGAGGTAGTTGGTGCCAGGCCACTTATCCTCTCCTGCCTTTAGAAAGGGGAGTTTCTTCTTCCAGCTATGAAGCTGGTCACAAGGTGTCCTGGCTGACCTGTGGGTGATGGACAAATGCCTCTGCAACTTGAAGGAATCTATCCAGGAATCTTCACCTCAGATTGTCCCTTCTTTCTGCTTTTCCCTGGATGGTGCTTTCTTTTCTTCTGTTCCCTAAAGTCTGCAAACAAGATCTGAACAGATCCTGACTAATTATTAACTGTCTTCAGGGATGAGCTGATTGTTAGAGCTTCCTACTCTTTCACCAGTTTTGGTCTCTCTTGCATGGGTTAAACTTGATCTTCTTTTCTAGATTTTTTTAAAAGTTGGGTGCTGAAATTATTGATATGAGACTTTTCTTTTTTATAAATTTAATTTTAAATGATAATATATGAAACAAAATCTCTTTTAATTATACATTTCTATTAATTTTGACACGTGTATATGTAAACACAGTATAATACGAACATAGAATTCTTGCATTATCCAAAATCCACCTCACTTTATCTCTTTGTGTTCACATATTCTCCCCACACCTAAATTTTCTTGGCAACCACAATTTCTTATTTTTAAGTGTATTGTATAAGTGAAATCAGACTGAACCCTTTAGAGACTGGCTTTTTTGATTCATCATAACATCTTTGATATACATCAGTTTAGTTTTCTGTGCATGTGTGTTTATTATTTTTGTTCTATGTTTTGATCCTTTTAATTTCTGAATTGTGTTTTCTGCATTATGTGTATTTGTGAATTTAACCTAAAGGTATATGATGTAAAATTTGGAAAATCACTCAATTGCACCCTATTCCTCAAAGTATCAACTCCCCAAAGAATCTATGTCTTTTTTGGTTGCTATAGAATGGCTTCAGCCAGGTTTTTTTTAAATCTAGAATGTATGGTGATTATATATAAGAGAATAGGAATATGTTCATCCTCCATAAATGAAACTCAGGAATTTTTGTAGGTTTCTTTATCATAATATAAATATTCCCTTAATTTTACATTTGATGAATACTTTTAGATTGAATACATTTTAATTTTATCAAATATCTTTCTTTCAGATAATATGAATATTTTATCATTGTTCCCTTTTGTTTTATAATAATGGTTAAAGGCATTAATTATTTTTTTTTTGATATGGCATTCTAAAAATAAATACAACTGGGTCATGATCTATT
>JAKSZT010054124.1:289372-300861 GCA_026826555.1 Tolypeutes matacus
TCCATCAGGGGACCATCCTCCTTCACTAGTCATGGCCCCTGGACTTGGGGGATTCTTGTTGATCTATTAGAGAATGCAGCAGAGTTCCCCAACATGGGAATTTGATATTCCTTCAGTTATTGTGTAAATCTCCACCCACAGTGACAATGTCCCATGAACATTTGAGCATATTTATATGCCTTATATGTATGCCCAGGTGGGCTTCCTTCCAAATATCCCTGTCTCTTACACCCCACACTAATGATCCTCTCTTGCCACAGTTGTAACCCATCTGTGATCTAAAACTTCTTCAATGTGAATATTCTCGCTGCCCTGATTTTGTGGCTACTATAGGCTAAACATTCGTTATATTAGAAACCATGCATGTGTCCCCAGACCTAGTTTTTCTCTCTAGGTCTGGTTTTCAGAATGCTGGTGATAAACTAACCCGATTTATTATATGACCATCCTGTATGGGAAAAAACTGTAACTTTGGGTATTTTGGTCAAACTTAAGAGATATAGCAGGGGGATGGATGTAGCTCGGGTGGTTGGGCGTCTGTCTCCCATATAGAGGGAAGTGGGTTCAATCCCCGGGACCTCCCGGGATTAAAAATTAAAAAATATATATATATGGAAGTCGTGTGGGCCACCAGGCCCTGTGTGCAGGTGCAACACCAGGCCCTACAGCAGGTGAGCTGTCAGGCCCCTTCCGCACTTTACCTGCCTGGCCCTGCACACAGGTGTGCTGCCAGGCCCCACGAGTGGGTAAACCACAATGCCCCATGTGCTGATGTGCCATCAGGCCCTGTGAGTGGGTGAGCCATCAGGCCCCATGTATGGGTGCACCGCCAGGCCCTGCGAGCTTGTGTGTGATCTGCAGGCCCTGTCCATGGGTAGGCCACCAGGCCCCATGCACAGGTGCATGACCAGGCCCTGTGAGCCACGCAGGAAGATAATGATATAACAGGAGAGTGACACAAGGAAGAGCCACGACGAGTCGCCCTGAAAAACCAGGAACTAAGGTGGCACAGGCATTAGGACACCGCTTTCCCACATCGGAGATTCTGAGGATCAAATCCCACTGAAGACAGGAGGAGAAGGGTGAGAAGAGAGAGCAAGAAATGGACACAGAGAGTTGCCCAATGAATGGACACAGAAATAGCAAAAACGGGTGGTGGGGGGGTTTAAAAATGGATAAAAGTAAATAAATAAAAAAATAAAACTTCTTCAAAAATAAAGCCAATAAAATAGCCAAATATGATTAATAAGAAAATGAATAATAATGATAGTTTTGAAAATAAGAAATGAAATAAATAAAATTAAAAATAAAAATTTGGGATAATAAAAATGAAAAAATATTAAAAAAAATTTTTAAACATTGTCCCTTTCAGCACTGTAAGATCTGTTTTCTTATATATACAGTGACATTATCTACCATTTATTCCCCCAGTGTCTTACTTTTTTTTTTCATTTTGTCCTCAAAGAAATTTTAGGTCACAGAAAAGTCAGGTACCGAAGACAGGGGACTTCCATAAACCCAACATGCTCCCCCTTTCTTCCCTTCCCCTATTAATAACATTGTATGTGTCAGTGGTTCGTTTATTACAACTTATGTTTAAACTTTTGGCTACAATTTCATAGGATTTGAAAAAATGTATAATGGATGGTATATGCCACTGCAATATCATGCAGAACAATTCCAATGCCCTGAAAATGTACTATGTTCCAACTATTCATCTGTCCCTCTCCCTTCAGAACCTCTGGCAACCACTATCTTTATATCAATAATCCAATTTCTTCCATTACTACAATAATAATGTCTACTTTGGTTCACATTTGCAATCCCCCCTTATATTTCTTCATTTCCCTGTCATGAGTATTTTGTGATATTGATGTCTACATTGCTTCAGATTGAGAGGAGGCTTAGATATTATAGGGCAGTAATAGGAACTGTTTTGCTTACAGGTATAAATACTCTTTGTTTTTTAGGATGGGGATTGTCCGTTATCATTTTTTAGTCATCCTGGGCAAGTCTGATGATCTGGATAGTAGACATCAGCCACAACTCTTCTGAGAATCAGGACTCAACCTGTATATGAAGAGACTGAAAAGTTATGTCTCTTGGACACATATTTTATGGATATAGTGCCAATTATAAGTTCAAATAAAAGGGGTAGAAGAACCATGTGTAAGGACATTATAAATGAGTCTAACTATGATACATTGGGAAAATAGGTTGTCATATATTTCAAGATAAATCTCAATGATGAGATGCTGATTTCAAGTGTTGTATGTCTTGTTTATAGTGGCTGGGTGTCTCTAGAACCCTCAGAAGCAACACAGTTTGGACTTTGTTTACTGTGGCAGTTAGTGAGATCCACCTGAGATGTGCATAAGTGTAACCTCTGAAATGACCTTCCAACTCATTCTGAAATATCTGAGCCATTAAAACTCTTTGCATTTAATGCTTCCCCTTTGTGTCAAGGTCTTACTCCAAATGCATAGCTGGTTGGCACTTGATATTAATTCCTCAATGCCAGGGATGCTTATCCCTAGGAGTCATGTCCCATGATGGAGTTATGTTAGTGGATTTATTTGCAGTGTTTGACTTAAAGAAATGCCACAATTGAGGAACAAGAGGTTTTCAGAAGGTAACTCTTAGGTAATAATTTTTATTAGGCTAAGTTTCAATTTTACAAGAATAAGATTCATAAATACAAGCATTAATTTTGAAGGCTTGACATATTGGTTTCTTTTACTTTTATTAGGCACTGCCTGTGTACTCTAGAGATTCTTTGCCACTCTACTTGAGGACATAGCACTTTGCTTATGCTTTGGAATGGGAATTTAATATTTTGCCACTTATTCTGTGGGTCTACACCCATTGAGAAACAAATTTATGATGAGAACCATCAACACCAAGAGCACACAGCTGCACCACCATCACCCTGTCCATGGCCAATTCACCACCATCCACCTTATGAGAGCTTCTGCCCAGATTAAGCATCAGCTCATAATTCTTTCTTCTCTTTCTATGTCCTGGCCACCTGAATTACAGACTCTTCCTTGATGAGTCTGCTCAATAGTCTTAGTTCCTATCAGTGAGATCATGAAATATTTGTCCTTTAGTGACTGGCTTACTTCACTCACCGTAAGGTTTTCAAGATTTATCCATGTTGTTGCATGTGTCAATATGTCATTACAGCTGAGTAACATCCCATTGTATAAACCACATTTGTTTATACAGTCATTTGTTGATAGCTTCTTGAGTTAATATTTGCTGTACTTTGTTGAATGATTTTTCTTTCTTGTTGGAGATGATCATGTGATTATTTTCCTTTGATTTCTTAATGTGGTGAATTGCATTGATTGATTTTCTTATGTTGAACCAATGTTGCATCCTGGGATAAAACTCATTTGATCATGGTGTATATACATTTGATGTGTTCTTAGATTTGATTAGCAAGTATTTTAAATAAATTTTAAAGTGATGTGAATGTCTAAAGAGAAATCCCTTATCTGAACCAAGACAGGAGGTTGAGGTTCTTCTCTGAATCAAAGTGACTAAGTACTCCAGAGAAGAGGAGAATATTTTATTCTTATTGGAGAAATTCAAACCAGCAAAATGTATTATAACTTATTATTTTTGTCAGCTAGGCTTCTCCATGAGTTAAAGAAACACACACTGTTCATTCAAAGAAGAGGATTGTATAAACCTTAAAGCTGAAGAATGTCTTTGAAGAGAAACATGGCATTCTGTTAAATTTGCATCTGGCTTTACTTTTATCTATTTTCCTAGCCTAATGACTGACAAGGCATATTTCTACTTCAATATTTAAGTTCTTAATCTGAATTAATGGAATGAGAAAATATTTTCATGTTAATTTTTTAAATATTTTTTTATTCATTTATTTTTCCCTACCCCCTCATTTTTTGCATTTGCTGTGTCTGTTTTTTGTGTGCTGGTCTTTTTAGGAGGCACTGGGAACCAAACCTGGGACCTACCATGTGGGAAGGAGACACCTAATTGCTTGATCCACCTCTGGTTCCTGCCTTGTTGTGACTCTCATTATGTTTTGTACCTTTTGTCTCTTGTTGCATCATCTTGTTGCTCAGCTTGCTGCACCTGCCCATCTTGTCAGCTCGCTGTCTTTCTCATCTTCTTTAGGAGTCACCAGGGACCAAACCTGGGACCTCCCATGTGGTAGATCAGAGCTTAATCACTTGAGTCACATCTGCTTCCCTCATATTTTAATTTTAATGTGAAGAAATTACATCATCTTCTTTTAATTCTACTCTCCCTGATCTGTGCTTTGTGATGCTGCCAATATTATAGTATAGGGTTCTGCTCAATTAGATATTTGTCCTGTATCTTTTGATTTATTCCACTTTTTGTACTTATTCTGCAACATCCCATGTTTCCCCCTACTAGAAATTCATAGCAATAGTTAATATATCTAAGGCCATATCCCTTACTGAGATATTTTCCAATATTTCCTTATATATTTTTTCAATTTGACTTAGAGCTCTTCACTTTAAATGTTAAAATTATTCCTTGGAGAATTTTCTCTTTGCTATCCTATCATTTATGAAAACTAAAGAAAAATCTATTGAAGAATAAGTATAATTAGAATTATCATTAAAAATTCCAGAAATCTCTATTAATGAATCACTGAAATAGTGAAATAAACATGTGAAGTTGTTTATCAAAACTCTTGAAATTATGCCGAGTATTTGGAACACTAGGAGAAAAAAATTATTCATTGCAATGTGAAAGGGGTAAATGCAAAACTGTGTTTAAAGCTAGCCTATGTAAAACATGTAACTAAAGATAGACAAAATTTATAAACTGTCCAGAAAAGGTGTTTCTTACTTCATGCAGTTTTCTCAAAAACCTGTTAATAAATCAATCTTGGGAAAAGAAATAAATTTCATAAAATAGATATGATTTTAGTACAGAATATAATAAATGAATTAATTTTTATCATTTGTCATGAAACTTACAAAGATCAGGAATACAAAAATTATAAAATTAAGTAAACTACAATATGAAATTTGACTTTTATCTTAGTATATCAAATTCAAATCCTTGGGAAAATGATTGGGGAAAAAAAGCACAAGAATATACTAATTGATAAATTGAGTAGTGCTTCTAAAAATTATTGGTCCTATTGTACTCTAACTTTATGTAGATTGGGATATTACCATATTTATTAAAATTCTGTGTATTGGATGCCTAAGAAAAATTTTATACATTTATCTATTGTGAATTGTATCTTTTTCCCCCAAATAAATACATTTTTTATTGTAATATGTATTTTTTTTTAATTTATTTATTTTTTATTGGGGGTAAAAAATTTTTTTCACAATACAAACCAATTTTTGTAAAATGATATATATATATATGCAAATATGTGCATTTGCTTACAAAAATGTTATTTATATATATATAAATATATTTTAAGAGGTACTTAGATTATCTAAAATATTACACGGAACCCACTGTGATTCCCATGTTGCCCACCTCCCACACCTCCCACCACATCCCACACAAACATCTCAGACAAGTGTGGCCCACCAACCTCAATGGACTTCCACATCCTGGGGCCTTGCCACCAACCATAGACCACAGTTCACATCGTAGACCACACTCTCTCCCACACAGTTCTGAGTGGTGTGTGCTGATTTAAAATGGCCTATATCCATTGCCACAATGGTACTCAGGACAACCTCCAAATTCCAAAGAAGCCCCTGTATTTCAACTACTCATCCCCTCCCTGCCCCAAAAGTGTCAAGTGGCCACTGGCTCCACCTCATTGTTATAATTTCTTCCATTGATAGAATCACCATATGTGTACAACAGAATACCATCAAGTCCACTCTAGTCCATAGTTATTCCCCCAATCCTGAGGGGACTGGGATGGTGATGCCACTCCACCTCCAAGTGAGAGAGGGCTTATATCCCATGGATATGGTGGGTGGGATGATCCTGCCTACAGATGCAGGCCCTCTCCATTCCCTGGGATGGCCGTTAACCATCATTGTCTCCTCGCCAGGTGACTTGGATGAGTCCATTGAGCTGTAGGGTAGGAGATGCAGCTCCACCGAGATTCCACACACACCTGGCACATAGGTAGGCCAGAGGCTCCAGTCTCTGGAAGTATACCTAAAAACCCCAGCATCACATATAGGTTTGAATAGAAGGGACTGATGAACCATGTGCAGGGAGGACTTATTTGAGTCCAATTCTGTCACTCTCAGGAGCACAGATTCCAAAATAGAGCCCACTGATAAGGCATCAGTCTCTGGGGCTATCCCCCCTTATATAGGACCTGGGTGTCTCCAGACTCTCAGGAGCCCCTCTGTGTGGAGTGATAGGCACTTAGATGTTCTATGAGCTCCTACTGAGGTGTGTGTAAGAGTTAACTCTGGGATAACCTCTCGAATCTCTTTGAAGTCTCTTAGCCACTTGAACTCATTTATCTTTACATTTTCCCCCTTTTATTCAAGGTCTTTTTCCAGTTGTGTTGCCAGTTGACACTTGGTATCAATCCCTCATTGCCAGGGAGGCTCATTCCCGGGAGTCATGTCCCACGTTGGGGGGAAGGTAATGCAATCATATGCTGAGTTTGGCTTAGAGAGAGGCCACATTTGAGCAACAAGGAGGCTCTCATGTGGCAAACCTTAGGCACCCCACAGCTGCAGGCTAAGTCTCAGTTACAAGAGCAAAGACTCACAAGGGTAGTCATCAATAAAAAGAACACATCAGTGGTCCTCCTCTTTTGACAGACACTGTCCCTGCACTCAGAGGACGATTGCTGCTCCCTTGGAGACTGTGGTAGAGCTCTCCAGGCTAGGAATTCAGATCCCCTCATTTATTGTGTGATTGTCCACCCATCGTGACCATGCCCCATCTTTTGATCTTTTGAACAATTTTGTATATCTTTCATGTATATTCGGATGAACTAATTCCCATGAAACCCCCCTTCCAAACACCCCCACCAATAATCCCCTGCAGTACCCATTGTAACCCTTCTTTATCCAAATTCTCCATGAACATGTAGTCCATAAAAAAATCAAATACACTTACTAGGAAAAAGAAATAACTATGATAAGCTTATATGCAAGAGACAAACATAAGGAAACTCAGGGAAAAAGAAAAACAAGCAAAAAAACCACAAATAATCAAACAAGAAAAAAAAACAAAATAAAATATAATTAGCAGATTGGGACATTCAAAAAAATGGGGAAAAAAGCAAAAGAAATGCCTTTAAATATATATATGTATGTGTATATACATATACACATATGAATAATATATTCTTTTTTTTTTTAATTCCTTTTATCGCTGTGTTATCGGATGTCCGGTGTGCCATGACACCTTCCCTCTCTCAATCCCCATTGTCTCCCAATTTTTCATTTAATTTTCAAAGAAGTTTTAGGTCACAGCAAAGGCACACGTGGAGTGCCAGAAACTCCCATATACCAAACCACCCCCCTTCCTCACCTCATATTAACCCCCCCCTTTTTTTGGATGTTAGCATTGTTATAACTGTTATACTGATAGCAAAATATAGCAACTAAACATTGTCAATGATTTACAGTATAGTTTACAATTTAGATGATACAGTTTAATAATTTTGATGATATTTACCATGTCCTGTGTCCATTACTGTAAGGTAATGAAAAACCTTTCCCATGACCACCAAACACCCCATTAGATCTTGACTGTTCCCTTCCCCCCAGCACCCGAGGGCCCATGATACCACCTTATCCCGACCCATGGAATGTCAAGATTCACAGTTACATGCCCTGGGAATTTGAACCTGCCCTTCCTAATCCACCCACCCGCCAGTGCAGCAACACCAAACCCAGGAACACCACCACCCATCTGCCCCATCCCCCAACATGCAACCACACTCTATCCCTTTACCATAGATTATGTCCATATGGGTGATGTCTCAAAGCCAGCTCTTCTCTTACTCTCCCTTGTTAACCTATCTTTCAGACAATGGTTCTCAGAGACTGCTCACTTTCCTCTGTTCAGATCAGTGAGGTCATATACTGTTCATCCTTCAGTGCCTGGCTTGCTTCACTCAACATAAGGTCTTCAAGATTCATCCACGTTATTCCATGTGTTAGCACTTTGTTTCTTCTTACAGCTGAGTAATATTCCATTGTATGTATGTACCACATTTTGCTTATTCATTTGACTGTTGATGGGCACTGGGGCGGATTCCAACTTTTGGCAGTGGTGAACAATGCTGCTATGAACATTGGTGTGCATAAATCTGTTTGTGTCTTTGCTTTCAGTTATTCTGGGTATATACCCAGCAGTGGAATTGCTGGATCATACGGAAGGTCTGTTGTTAGTTTTCTAAAGAACCGCCAAACCATCCTCCACAGTGGCAGGACCATACCGCAGTCCAACCCACAGTGGATGAGGGTTCCTATTCCTCCACATCCTCTCCAACATTTAGTGTCTCCTGTTTTTTTAATAGCTGCCATTCTGATTGGTGTAAGATGGTATCTCATTGTAGTTTCGATTTGCATTTCTCTGATAGCAAGCGATATTGAGCATTTTTTCATGTGCTTTTTAGCCATTTGTATTTCTTCCTTAGAGAAGTGTCTTTTCATGTCACTTGCCCATTTTTTTAAATGGGTTGTTTGTCCTTTTATTTTCAAGGTGTAGGATTTCTTTATATATGCAGGATATTAGGCTCCTATCAGATATATGGTTGCCAAATATTTTCTCCCATTGGGTAGGCTGCCTTTTTATTTTCTTAATAACATCCTTTGAGGTGCAGAAGTTTTTAATTTTGATGAGATATCATTTATCTATTTTTTCTCTTGCTGCTCGTGCTTTGGCTCTGAAGTTCATGAAAACATTTCCTATTACAATGTCCTGTAGATGCTTCCCTACATTATCTTCCAAGGTCTTCATGGTTTTGGCTCTTATATTTAAATCTTTGATCCATCTTGAGTTGATTTTTGTATAACGTGTAGGATGGTATTCTTCTCTCATTCTTTTGGATATGGATATCCAGATCTCCAAGCACCACTTGTTAAAGAGGTCATTGTCTCCCAACTGAGTACACTTCATGGCCTTGTTAAATATCAGATGACTGTATATGCAAGGATCTATATCAGAACTCTCAATTTGGTTCCATTGGTCAGTAGGTCTATCCCTGTGCCAATATCATGCAGGTATTTTTTTTTTTATGGGCCTTCAAATTATTTTATTTATTTATTTATTTGTTTATTTATTTATTTTTTAATTAATTTATTTTTTATTGTGGCTAAAAATCAAAATTTTCACAATACATACCAACATTTGTAAAATGATATATAAATATATATGCATATATGTGCATTTGCTTACAAAAATTTTATATATATATATATATAAATATATTTTAAGAGGTGCTTAGATTACCTAAAATAGTACACGGAACCCACTAGGATTCCCATATTGCCCAACTCCCACACCTCCCACCGTAGGCCATTTTAAATCAGCACACACAACTCAGATCTGTGTGGGAGACTGTGTGGTCTTCGATGTGAACTGTGGTGTATGGTTGGTGGCAAGGCCCCAGGATGTGTAAGTCCATTGAGGTTTGTGGGACACGCAGTTTTGATCACTGTAGCTTTGTAGTATATTTTAAAGTCAGGTAATGTGATACCTCCAACTTCATTTTTCTTTTTAAATATGTCTTTGGCAATTTGGGGCCTCTTGCCTCTCCAAATATATTTTGTGGTTAGTTTTTCCAGTTCCTTAAAAAAATACAGTGTTGACTTTTATTGGGATTGCATTAAATCTGGAGATTAGTTTGGGTAGGGTAAACATCTTGATGATGTTTAGTCTTCCTATCCATGAACAGGGAATATTTTTCCATTTATATAAGTCTTCTTTGATTTCCTTTAACAGTGTTGTGTAGTTTTCTGTATACAAGTCCTTTACATCTTTAGTTAAATTTATTCCTAGGTAATTGATTCTTTTATTTACTATTGTAAATGGTATTTTTTTCCTGATTTCCTCCTCAGTTTGCTGGTTATTGGTGTACAGAAATGCTACTGATTTTTGAGCATTGATCTTATAGCCTGCAAGATTACTAACTCCTTTATAAGTTCTAGAAGTCTTGTTGTAGATTTCTGAGGGCTTTCTATGTATAGGATCATGTCATCTGCAGATAATGAAATTTTTACTTCTTTTTTTCAAATCTGGATGCCTTTTATGTCCTTTTCTTGTCTCAGTGCTCGTGCAAGTACTTCTAAGACAATGTTGAATAGCAGTGGTGATAGTGGGCATCCTTGTCTTGTTCCTGATCTCAAAGGGAAGGATTTTAGGATTTCACTGTTGAAAATGATGTTAGCTTTGGATTTTTCATATATACCCTTTATCATTTTCATAAAGTTTCTGTCTATTCCTATCTTTTGTAATGTTTTTATGAGGAAAGAGTGCTGTATTTTGTTGAATGATTTTTCTGCATCTATAGAGATGATCATGTGATTTTTTTCTTTCAATCTGTTTATGTGGTGTATTACATTGATTGATTTTCTTATATTGAACCATCCTTGCATACCCAGGATGAAACCCTCTTGGTCATGGTGTATAATTCTTTCGATATCTTATTGAATGCAATTAGCAAGTATTTTGTTAAGGATTTTAGCATCTAGGTTCATTAGAAAAATTGGTCTGTAATTTTCCTTTCTTATGGTATCTTTATTTGTTTTTGGTATTAGGGTAATGTTGGCATCATAGAATGAGTTAGGCAATATTCCTTCTACTTCTATTTTTTGGAAGAGCTTAAGTAGAATTGGTGTTAGCTCTTTCCGGAATGTTTGGTAGAATTCAGCTGTGAAGCCATCTGGTCCTGGACACTTCTTAGTTGGGAGGTTTTTGATGACTGAGTCTATCTCTTTACTTGTAATTGGACTGTTGAGTTCATCTATTTCGTCTTTCATCAATGTAGGCTGTTTGTGGGTTTCTAGATACTTGTCTATTTCTTCTAAATTATCATTCTTGTTGGCATATAATTTTTCAAAGTATCCTCTTATGATACTCTTTATTTCTGTGGGGTCAGTGGTGAAATCCCCTTGCTCATTCCTTATTTTATGTATTTGCATCTGTTCTCTCTTGTTCTTTGTTAGTCTGGCTAAGGGTTTGTCAATTTTATTAGTATTCTCGAAGAACCAACTTTTGGTTTAGTTTATTGTTTCCAGTGCTTTCTTATTCTCTATTTCATTTAGTTCTGCTCTAATCTTTGTTATTTCCTTCTTTCTACTTCCTTTTGGTTTAGTTTGTTGTTGTTTTTCCAATTCTTCCAAGTGTGCCGTTAGGTCTTCAATTTTCGCTCTTTCTTCTTTTTTAATATATGAATTTATGGCTATGAACTTCCCTCTCAGAACTGCTTTCGCTGCATCTCATGTGTTTTGATATGTTGTGTTGTTGTTTTCATTAGTTTCAAGGTAGTTACTGATTTCTTTTGAGATTTCCTTTTTGACCCA
>JAKSZT010054124.1:322022-378117 GCA_026826555.1 Tolypeutes matacus
AATACCTGCCTGAAGCCACTCTATAGCAAGCAAAAAAGAAGATTCTTTGGGGAGTTGACACTTTAAGGAATAGGGTGCAATTGAGTGATTTTCCAAATTTTACATCATATACCTTTAGGTTAAATTCACAAATACACATAATGCAGAAAATACAATTCAGAAATTAAAAGGATCAAAACATAGAACAAAAAAAAATAAATAAACACACATGCATAGAAAACTAAATTGATATATATCAAAGATGTTATGATGAATGAAAAAAGTCAGTCTCTAAAGAAATTGTGGTTGCCAAGAAAATTTAGGTGTGGGGAGAATATGTGACCACAAAGAGATAAAGTGAGGTGGATTTTGGATAATGCAAGAATTCTATGTTCATATTATACTGGTGTTAACATATACACGTGTCAAAATTAATAGAAATGTATAATTAAAAGAGATTTTGTTTCATATATTATAATTTAAAATTAAATTTATTAAAAAGAAAAGTCTCATATCAATAATTTCAGCACCCAACTTTTAAAAAAATCTAGAACAGAAGATCAAGTTTAACCCATGCAAGAGAGACCAAAATTGGTGAAAGAGGAGGAAGCTCTAACAATCAGCTCATCCCTCCAGACAGTTAATAATCAGTCAGGATCTGTTCAGATCAGTTGTTTGCAGACTTTAAGGAACAGAAGAAAAGAAAGCACCATCCAGGGAAGAGCAGAAAGAAGGGACAGACAATCTGAGGTGAAGATTCATGGATAGATTCCTTCAAGTTGCAGAGGCAGTTTTCCATCACCCATAGGTCAGCCAAGCTACCTTGTGACCAGCTCCATAGCTGGAAGAAGAAACTCCCCTTTCCAAAGGCAGGAGAGGATAAGTGGCTTGGCACCAACTACCTCTGTTAATTGGAAAATTCTGCTAGCTGGATTCCAGTCTGGCATTGGGACCAGTAGTGCTGCAGCCCTTTAAGGTAAGCAGGGTGAATCTACACACACTGAGTGTGAGCTTCCTCCACTTCCAGGGGGCATTGTGCTGCAGAATTCTTGGTCCCAACATCCCCCAAAAGGAAAGGATGTGCGCACACTCTCTCAGGAAGTGCAGGCAGATTTACCATGCCCACAATAAAATGCTGCTGCACTCTCATCTCTAATGTGCCCCAGGAAAGTGAGGAACTTTGAGCATTCTGATCACTCTCTCTCAAGACAGTGCTGGCAGAATCACTCCACTCACCTATACAGGGGTCAGCATAAGGAGTGGCAGTGAATCAAAAAACCCAGATCTTAGGGTCTGGGAGCTGTGCACCAGTTTCATCCAGGGTAAGCCTGGCAACATCATCCACAACCACACCCACACCAGGAGCTAAGTCAGCTGGGAAAGACACAGAAAAATCTTAGGGCAGTGGAGAACAACTGGATAAAAAATACTACATCTTACATACCTTAGGAAAGTGCAGATTGGGGGAGATATCAAAGAGAAGATTGGAGTCTTTTAGGGTCTCCTCTCTAAAGCACATTGGAAACAAACTACAACCCCTTTATAGGTCCCTTAGGACTGTTTTGACTAGAAAACTGGAGATGGGAAGGTTGTCTCAATAGAGACACTACTCACAAATTACCTCTCCAGGTAATAACAATGAAAGAAAAAAAAAGTGTAATAAGAAAAGAACAACCAAGCAGAATAGACTAACATTCCTGTAGGAGGAACAGGGAAAGCTTTAGCAAAAAGTGAACCAATAAGAATGTCATAGGCTACAGAGAGAAACTGATCACAGAATAAACATATAAAAAAATCAGATGTCAAGACCCCAGCAAATAATTAACAGCCATAGTAAGGAACAGCAAAGAAACAAATTAAACTTTTAAATGAAACACAGTATTTGAGACAAGTAATCAAAGATATCCAAACAAATCTCCATAATAAATTCAATGAGATGGTGAAAAAGATTAAGGATATTAAGAAAACACTGGTTGAGCACAAAGAAGAATTTGAAATGATACAAAGAAAAGAAACAGAATTTATCAGAATGAAAGACACAATGGATGAGATTAAAAATATGCATCTTTGTTCTTGTAATTGAAACTTGGCCTACTGTTATGGGGTGCCTAAGGGTTGCCATCTGAGAGCCTCCTTGTTGCTCAAATGTGGCCTCTCTCTAAGCCAAACTCAGCATATGAATGCATTACCTTCCCCCCAACATGGGTCATGATTCCCGGGGATAAGCCTCCCTGGCAACGAGGGATTAATACCAAGTGACAACTGGAAACACGAGTGGAAAAAAAATTGAATAAATGGGGGAAAAGGTAAAGACAAATGATTTCATGGGTCTAAGAGACTTCAAGGAGAGTCGGGAGGTCATCCCAGAGGTAACGCTTACGCACACCTCAGTAGGATCTCACAGACCACCAAAGGGGATATCACCCAACACAGAGGGGCTCCTGACGGCTCTAGAGACACCCCAGTCCTATATAAGGGGGGATAGCCCCAGAGATGGACGCCTTATCAGCAGGTTCTACTTTGGAATCTGTGCTCCTGAGAGTGATACAGTTAGACTCAAGTAAGTCCTACCTGCACATGGTCCATCAGTCCCTTCTATTCAAACCTATATGTGAGGCTGGGGTTTGTAGATGTACTTCCAGAGACTGGAGCCTCTGGCCTGCCTATGTGCCAGCCATGCCTGGAATCTCAGTGGAGCTGCAACTCCTACTCTACAGCTCAATGGACTCAACCAAGTCACCTGGTGTGAAGACGACGATGATGGACAATTGCCATCCCAGGGAATGGAGAGAGCCTGCAGCTGAAGCCAGGATAATCTCCTCCACCGTATCAATGGAATATAAGCCCACTCTCAATTGGAGGTGGAGTGGACATCACCATTCCAGTCCCCTCAGGAGAGGGGGAAGAGTTATGGACTAGAGTGGACTTAATGGTATTCTGTTGTAAACATATTGTGACTCGAGCAATGGAAGAAATTGTAACAGTGATGTAGAGCCAGTGGCCACTAGACACTTTCGGGGTGGGTAGGGGAAGGGAAGTTGTAATACAGGGGCTTTTTCAGGACTTGGGGTTTGTCCTGAGTGACATTGTGGTGATGGATATAGGCCATTTTATATCAGCATATACCATGCAGAACTGTATGGGAGAGAGTGTGGTATACAATGTGAACTGTGGTCTATGCTTAGTGGCAAAACCCCAGGATGTGTATATCCATTACAGGTGATGTGCCACACTAATGAAAGATGTTTATGTGAGATGTTATGGGAGGTATGGGAGGTGGAGGTCATGGGAATCCCTGTAATTTTTGTGTAACATTTATGTAATCTAAGCATCTTTTAAAATATATATGAAAAAAAAAACAAAATTTATGTAAGCAAATGCACATATACGCATATATATCTATATATCATTTTACAAATAAAAATAAATAAATAAATAAAAATAATATAAAATAAAAAAACTGAAAAAAATTGTATAGCAATAGCATCACCCCCAAAACATTCTCCCTTCAGGATTGTACTTCATTGTATTGTAGAGTAGTTTTCCCAGTATATATATATATGTACCAAATTTGTTTATCCATTCAACTATTGTTGGGCATTTGATTATTGCTTTCATACTAGCTTTAAAACTAAAGTTGCAAAGAACAATTATTTTCAAGTCTTTGTGTACATATTATCATTTCTTTGGATAAATATGTTACAGTGGAGTTGCTGTACAATATGTTCAACCTATATTTAACTTGATAAAAAACTGTCAAAATATTATACAATAATATTCTCCTGACAAAAATATATGAAAATTCCAGTTGCTCTACCCCTAAGCCAAAATTGTACTACCAGGTTTTTTAACTTTATCCATTTTAATGATCATGTAGTTGAAGCTAATTTTTCTTTGCATTTTCCTGATGATTTGAGGTATAGATTATCTTTGTGTTTATTGGTCATTTGTATAACTTTTTTGCAAAGTGTCTGTTTGCATTTTTCTTTTCCATCTTTTAACTGAACTGTTTTTCTTAGTATTACTTTGAAGAGTTTCTTTGTATATTTTTGGTGTGTCCTCTCTCAGATAAATGCAACATGAATTTTTTCTCTATATATATATTAGAGGCACATAATAGAAGATTTGAATTGGTTGAGGACAGAATAAGTGGTTGGCAGACAGAGCATATGAACTTGAAAAGACAGGAAAACACAAAGAGAAAAGAATGGGGAAAATGGAACAGGGTCACAAGGAATTGAATGACAATGGGAAATACACAAACATATTTGTTATAAGTGTCCCAGGAGGAGGACGGAATGGAAAAGAAGCAGAAAAATATCTGAAGAAATAATGGCTAAAAATTTCCTAACATTTATGAAAGACATAATTATAAATATCCAAGAAGAACAACACACTCCAAACAGAAGAAGTCCAAATAGACCTACGCAAAGACAGCTACTATTCAGAATGAAAAATGCCAGATATAAAAAGAAAATGCTGAGAGTAGCAAGAGAAAAGCACTTCATCACATATGAGAGACACTCAAGAAGACTAAGTATTGATTTCTCATCAGAAACCATAGATATATTAAAGTTCTGAAAGAGAAAATCTCCCAGCCAAGAATTCTTTATCCATCAAAACTGTCCTTCAAAATTGATGGTGATTTTAAAGTCTTCACAGATAAGCAAAAACTAAAAGAGAATTCACAAAGATGCAACATTTACAAGACATATGAAAAGGAGTGCTGCAACATGAAAGGTAAAGACAGGATAGAGAGGCCTGAAAAAGAGGGGACAAATGAGGAATATTAGGAAGGGTAACAAAAAGGCTATAAAGATAGATAATATAAGATAGGTCAATGAAAAGCCAAAAGATATAATGGATGAAGTAAGTAATCCCTTTATTGGAATTACATTGAATTTTAATGGATTGAACTTACCACGCAAAAGAAACAGTCTGACGGAATCAATAAAAAAATCTATACGCTGTCTATAAGGACAAATTTAGGCTCAAAGTAAAAGTTTGGAGAAAGCTATTACATAAAAATATAATTAATAAAGAGCTGGAGTAATGATACTAATATAGACATTGAATGCAAAACTGCTATAAGAGATGAATTTTAAAAAGGGGTAATTCACCAAGGAGAAATAACACAAATAAATATTATGCATCTAATCAGGGTGCCCCAAAATACATGAGACAAGAACTTGCAAAACTGAAGGGAGGAATAGACATCCCTACAATAACACTTGGATACTTCAATACCACACTCTCATAAATGAACAGAACATCTGGACAAAGGATCAATAAGGAAACAGAGAACTTGAATAATATTATAAATGAACTAAACCTCACAGCCATATATAGAACATTGTACCACTAAAGAGCAGAATACACATTCTTTTCAAATGATCAAGGATCCTTCTTGAGTATAGACAATATGTTGTGTCTAAAGATAGGTGTCAATAAATTTAAGAAGACTGAAATTATGCAAAGCAATTTCTCTGATCATAATAGGATGAAGCTGTAAATCAACAGTGAAAGGAAAAAGGGAAAATTCATAAATATATAGAGATTGAACATAGCTCTCCAAAATAATCAGTGGGTCATAGAAGAAATAGCAAGAGAAATCAGTAAATATCTCAAGGTGAATGAAAACAAGAAAACAACATATCAAAACCTATACTATTCAGTGAAGGTGGTGCTGAGAGGGAAATTTATAGTCCTAAATGCATACATTAGAAAAGAAGAAATAGCTAAAATCAAAGACCTAACTAAACACATGCAGGCACTCCAAAAAGAACAGCAAACATCCCAATGTAAGCAGATGGAAAGAAATAAAATATTAGAGCAGGAATAAATGAATTTGAGAATAAAAACCAAAAGTTGGTTCTTTGAGAAGATCAACAAAATCAACAAATCCTTAGCTAGACTGACAAAGAAAAAAAAGAGAAAAGATACAAATAAATAAAATCAGAAATCAGAAGGACAACATTACTCCTAACTCCACAGAAATAAAAGAGATCAAAAGAAGGTACTATGAACAACTTGCACATCAAAAAGTTAGACAATGTAGACAACATGGGCAAATTCCTCAAAACAGACGTACAACCTACACTGACACTAGAAAAATGGAAGAGCACAACAAATCAATTACAAGAAAAGATAATGAAACTGTCATAAAAAATAAAAAAAAAAAAACAACTCTGAAAGATGAAAAACACGGGATCCAATGGCTTCAAAGATGAATTCTACCAATTATTCCAAGAAGAATTAATACCAATTTGCTCAAGCTCTTAAAAAAAAAAAAAAATAGAAGAGGAAGAAACACAAAGAAACGCAATCTATGAAGACAGCATCACCCAAAAAACAAGGCCAGATAAAGACACTATAGGGAGAGGGGCAAGATAGCCTCAGTTTAAGTGGGCACTCACCATCTCTCATGCAAAAAACAGCAGATTGGGGACAGGATCCTGCCCAAGTGAGCTGTTCTGGGAACCTATGGAGTGAGAACCTTTGGGACATCTATCTGGAGGGAGCTGGACAGGGAGATAGATTGCTGAAGATAAAATCATGAGTTTTTAGCCCCAAACTGAAAATAGAGGACATGGATGGCTAAGCCACACCTTCAGGGCAAAGGGCTAGGGTGAGCTGTGACTCCCGCCAGCAGCCCAGTGAAAGGGAGCATTGTCCAAGATGGGAGGGTCCTGGCAAAGGGTGGAGAGGGGTTTCCTTTCTGTGGGTTTGGTTGACTGGACGCCTTAGAGCTTTGGGGAGCACACCAGCTGGCTTGAAGTGGTACCAGGCTGAGGGGAGAGGCAAATCTGCTGAGGAAGCCTGATTTAACTAGCCACCCTGGGATATGGATGCTTGACTTGGGAGAGGGTGGACTAAGCCAATTTAATAATTCTGCACTGAGAACTATCAGAATTCCAACTCCCCTAAGAGAGTCAGGCAGTGGGTAGTGTTTAATAAGTTTCCACAAGCCTATTTAGGGTCCCCTGGGTGGAGGGGCTGGTCAAGAAGAAGCTTCTAAATCATTTTGATGTGGTGAATTTCGTTGTCTGGACCCCCTTAGAACTTTGGGAAGCACACCAGCCAGCTTGAAGTGGGTGGCCTAGAAGAAGCTTGTAAGCCATTTCAGTGAGGTGAACTCAGTCATCAGGGTCCCATTAGAATTTCAAAAGGGAGCTCAATCTGACCAGGAGAGGGGAGGGGAGATCTGCTTATACAGCCTGCTGAATCCTGCTGCCACAAGAGAGCAAATCCTTCCAAGGGGGAATTGACTAAATAGCTTTATGAAGAGCTAACTGACCCAATTAATAAGTTATCTGAGTGGAGGAATTTCTTTCTTGAATATATGATGTCCCTAGTTCAATTCCTGGCTCCTCTAAGAGTAGTGATTCAGCAGGATATCTAACATCCCGCTGGTAATGTAGGACAGGGAAAAATAAACATTATTATTGTACTAACTTCTTTTGGGTCCCTTATTTCTCCAAAAAAAAAAAATGGTACTTAATAAAAACTAAGTTTACTCGCTAAAATACACCTCAAAATCTACAGAGAGAGGTCTGCATGTAATTAATTGATGAACACAGGCAGATTGAGAGGCTGTTCTTCTTTAACTTTGTTTGACTGCTTGCTTTTGTGTTTCTTTGGTTTTTTGTTTGTTTCTTTGTTTGTTTCTTGCTTTTCTTCCCTCTTTCCTCCCCCACCCTTTTTTTTTAAATTAGGTGCTGCTAGCTTGTTTCTTCTTTGCTGTGCTTCTTTTTCCTTGATTTCCCATTTTCTGTGTATGTTGATTTTGTCTACCAATGATATCTCTTTTCCTTCCTTCATCTCTCTTCTGCTTTTTGTTGTGGTTCTTACATTCCATCTTTTTTTTCATTAGTCCTCAACTTTACTGGTTTCAATTTCTATCTTGTCTATTCTGTTTTCTTTTCTTTTCTTTTTTTTCTTTTTTTTTTTTTTTTTTTTTTTAGCTTTTTCCTTTCAGCCCTTTCTACACTTTTTCTCTCTTCTCATCATTATGGCCTTTTAAATAATTCTATAAATGTTTCTCCATTTTGTTGCCTATTCCATTGTAAGTACTGCACTTTTCCCCCCTAGTCCTCTACACTGCTTACATGAGTTAAATATTCATTTTGCTAAGTCTTATATGGCCCAGTCCAATGAACAAACTAAAAACCAGGAAGAGATGCAGAACATTGAACAACTAATCAAAGCTGTCCAAACAAATATCATGGACCAACTTAATGAAGTGAAAGAAGAGATTAAGGATATTAAAAAGAAATTGGAAGAAGAGACTGAAGAAATTGTAGACATACATAAAAAGATAACAGATATGATGGTGATGAATCAAAGAATCAAAGAAATCAAAAAGATGCTGGAATCATATAATAGCAGATTTGAACAGGCAGAAGAAAGAATTAATGATGTGGAAGATAGTACATCTGAATTCAAAGAGATAGTAGAAGAGGTAGATAAAAAGATAGAAAAAATCCAGCAGGGACTTAGGGATTTAACCAACAACACAAAATGCACAAACACATGCATTATAGGCATCCCAGAGGAAGAAGAGATGGGAAAGGGAATAGAAGGAGTGTCGAAGGAAATAATGGCTGAAAACTTCCCAACCCTATTGAGGGAGATGGGTGTACATGTCCAGGAAGCACAGCACACCCCAAACAATATAAATACTAACAGGATTACTCCAAGACATATAAGACATTTACTTGTCAAAATGTCCAATTCTCAAGACAAAGAGAAAATACTGAAGTCAGCAAGAGAAAAGAGAACAATCACATACAAGGGAAGCTCAATAAAGTTAAGTGCTGATTTCTTATCTGAAACTATGGAGGCAAGGAGGCAAGAAGACAGTGGTATGACATACTCAAAAAAAAAAAAAAAATTCAAGTCATGAAATCTCTAACCAGCATAGCTGGCATTCAAAAATGATGGCGAGTTCAAAATATTTACAGATAAAGAGAAATTAAGAGAGTATGCCAATAAGAAAACTGTACTTCAAGAAATCATAAACAGAGATCTACGGGTCGAAAGGAAAAATTATGAGAGAGAGAGAGTTGGAGGAAAGAGCAAGAACAACTGAAAGTCATAAAGAGAAATAATCACAACATATGACATACATAAACCCAAAGAAAATATGGCTGATATAAGAAATTTATTGAGAGTAATAACACTGAATGTTAATGGATTAAACTCATCAGTCAAGAGACACAGATTGGCAGAATGGATAAGGAAATATGACCCATCTATATGTTGTCTACAAGAAACACACCTATGCTCAGGAATTCAAGAAGACTGAAATTGAATGGGTGGAAAACAATTTTAAAAGCAAACAAGAACCAAAAAAGGGCAGGAGTAGCTATCCAAATATTGGACAAAATAGACTTTAAATGCAAAACTATTGTAAGAAACAAAGATGGACACTAGATATTAGTAAAAGGGGTAATCTTTCAAGAAGAAAGAACAATCATAAATATTTATGCACCTAATCAGAGCACCTCAAAATACATGAAGCAAACACTGGAAATACTAAGTGGAGACATAAATGCCTCTACAATTATAGTAGGGGACTTTAAAACACCATTATCACCATTAGACAGAACATCTAGACAGAGAATCAATAAAGAATCAAAGACTCTGAATAATAAATTAGAGGAGCTGGACCTAATAAACATATAAAGAATGTTACACCCAAATACAGTGGGATATACATTCTTCTCGAGTGCACCTTGATCATACTCCAAGATAGACCATATTCTAGACCACAGAACAAATCTCAATGAATTCAGAAAGATTGAGATTATACAAAATAATTTCTCTGACAACAACGGAATGAAAGTGGAAATCACTAAGGGCCAGAGAACCAGATTAGGCACAAAGATTTTGAAGTTAAACAAAACACTATTAGACAAACATTGGATCAAGGAGGAAATCTCAAAAGAAATCAGTATCTGCCTTGAATTGAATGAAAAATGACAACACAACATATCAAAACCTATGGGATGCAGCCAAAGCTGCACTGAGAGGGAAATTCATAGCCATAAATGCATATATTAAAAAAGAAGAAAGGACTAAATTTGAAGACCTAACTGCACACCTGGAGAAACTGGAAAAACAACAAACTAATCCCTAAGGAAGTAGAAAGAATGAAATAACAAAGATTAGAGCAGAACTAAATAAAATAGAAAAGAAGAAAGCACTAGAAAAATTTAACAAAACTGAAGGCTGATTATTGTAGAAGATCAATAAAGTTGGCAAAGCCTTAGCCAGACTAACAAAGAAAAAGAGAGAACATATGCAAATACACAAAATAAGAAATGAGGATAGGGATATCACTACTGACCCAACAGAAATAAAGAGTATCATAAGAGGATTCTTTGAAAAATTATATGCCAACAAGAATGATAATTTAGAGGAAATGGACAAATTCCTAGAAACTCACAAGCAGCCTACATTGACAAAAGAAGAAATTGATGAACTAAACAGTCCAATTACAAGTAAAGAGATAGATTCAGTCATCAAAAACCTTCCAACTAAGAAGAACCCTGGATCAGAGGGCTTCACAGGTGAATTCAACCAATCATTCTAGAAAAAGCTAACACCCATCCTGCTTAAGCTCTTCTGAACAATAGAAGTAGAAGGAACATTTTTAAACTCATTCTATGATGCCCATTTTACCCTAATACCAAAGCCAAACAAAGATACCACAAGAAAGGAAAATTACAGACCAATTTCTCTTATGAACCTAGATGCTAAAATCCACAACAAAATGCTTGCTAATTATATTCAACAACATATCAAAAGAATTATACATCAGGACCAAGTGGTCTTCATTCCTGCTATGTAAGGATGTTTCAACATAAGAAATTCAATCAATGTAATACACCACATAGACAGAAAAAAATCATATGAACATCTCTATAGATTCAGAAAAAGCATTCAACAAAATACAGCACACTTTACTAATAAAAACATTGCAAAGATAGGAATAGAAGTAAACTTTCTGAACATGATAAACAGTATATATGAAAAACCCAATGCTAATATCATCTTCAATGGTGAAATCCTAAAAGCCTTCCCTCTGAGTTCGGGAAAAAGACAAGGATACCCACAATCACCAATCCTATTTAAAATTGTCTTAGAAGTACTTGCTCAAGCACTGAGGTAAGAAAAATATATAAAAGGCATCCAAATGGGAAAATAAGAAGTAAAAATTTCATTATTTGCAGACAACATGATCCTATGTGTAGAAAGCCCTGAGAAATCTACAACAAAGCTTCTAGAACTTATAAATGAGTTCAGTAAAGTCACAGGCTATCAGATCAATGCTCAAAAATCAGTAGCATTTTTGTACACCAATAATGAGCAATCTGAGGAGGAAATCAAGAAAATAATACCATTTATAATAGTAACTAAAAGAATCAAATAACTAGGAGTGAATTTAACTGAATATGTAAAGGACTGATATACAGAAAACTACACAATACTGTTAAAGGAAATCAAAGAAGACTTATATAAATGAAGAATATTCCCTGTTCATGGATAAGAAGAAGAAATATCATGAAGATGTCTATCCTACCCAAACTAATCTACAGATTTAAAGCAATCCTGATAATAATCAACACTATTTTTTAAGGAATTGGAAAAACTAACTACAAAATTTATTTGGAAGGATAAGAGGCCCTGAATCACCGAAGACATAATGAAACAGAAAAATGAAGTTGGTTGTGTCACACTACCTGACTTTAAAACATCCTACAAAGGTACAGTAGTCAAAACTGCATGGTATTGGCAGAAGGATAGACATGCTGGCCAATGGAACCAAATTGAGAGTTCTGATATTGATCATCACATATACAGTCATCTGATTTTCGACAACACCACCAAGCCCACTCAGTTGGGGGAGAATGGCCTCTTCAAAAAGTGTTGCTTGGAGAACTGGATATCCATATCCAAAAGAATGAGAGAGGAACATCATCTCACACATTCTACAAAAGCCAACTCAAGATGGATCAAAGATTTAAATATAAGAGCCAAGACCATAAAGGCATTGGAAGATAATGTAGGGAAAGAGCTACAGGACATTGTAATAGGAAATCGTTTCATGAACTTCACACCTAAAGCATGAGCAGCAAAAGAAAATATAGATAACAGAGATCTCCTCACAATTAAAACTTTTGCCCCTCAAAGAATGTTATCAAGAAAATAAGAAGGCAGCCTACCCAATGGGAAAAAATATTTGGCAACCATATATCTGATAGGAGCCTAATATCCTGCATATATAAAGAAATCCTGCACCTCGAAAATAAAAAGGCAAACACAACCCATTTAAAAAACGGACCAGTGACCTAAAAAGACACTTCTCTAAGGAAGAAATAAAAATAGCTAAAAAGCACATGAAAAAATGCTCAATATCGCTAGCTATTAGGGAAATGCAAATCAAAACTGCAATAAGATATTATCTTACACCCATTAGAATGGTGGTTATTTTAAAAACAGCAGATTTTAAGTGTTGGAGAGGATGTGGAGGAATGGGAACACTCATCCATTGCTGGTGGGATTGTTGAATGGTCCAGCCACTTGGAGGATAGCATGGCGGTTCCTCAAAAAACTAAGTATAGATGTTCCGTATTATCCAGTGATCCCACTGCTGGGTATAAACCCAGAAGAATTGAAAGCAAAGACACAGACAGATATATGCACACCAATGTCCATAGCGGCATTGTTCACTATTACCAAAAGTTGGAATCAGCCCCGGTGCCCATCAACAGACGTATGGATAACCAAAATGTGGTACACACATACAATAGAATATTACCCAGCTGTAAGAAGGAATAAAGTGCTAACACATGGGATAACATAGATGAATCTTGAAGACCTTATGTTGAGTGAAGCAAGCCAGGCATAGAAGGATGAACAGTACATGACTTCACTGATATGAATTAAGGAAATTGAGCAGTCTCTGAGAGCTTTTGTCTGTAAGATATGTTTACAATAGAAAGAAAAGAGAAGGTTGTGAGCCATCACCCATACAGATATAATCTATGGTAAAGTGATAGAGTGTAGTTGTGTATTGAAGGGATAGGACAGGTGGGTAGTGATATTATTCAGTTTGGTGGTGCAGGGTTGACAGATTGGTAGATTGGGGAGCATGGTTTAGAATACCCAGGATACTGGGGGGAGAGATGGGAGAGCTGAACACTTGGAATTTGTGGGTATGCAGTTGAAAGTACAGAGGTGGGAATGCTATTATGGCAATATGACAAGGAAGGGTTACTGGTTTAGTGTTTTATGTAGGGAGAGTACTTGGGACAGGATGCAACTGGAGCAGGCTTCTAGGGAGTGTGTGAGTGTTCATCTTGTCATAATGTGTTGTATCAGTAGGTTGAGACCCTCATAATGAGCAGGAAGGTGTTGGAATCCTAATCTGGGAGGACCGATTCATTCAGAACTAGACAGGCGGGTGTCGCTTAAGAGCAAGGGTGGTTCCTAATAGGGGAGGACAAACCAGCATGTCAAGACGTCTTGTTGCATGTAATTATGAATCTTATCATCTAATGAGTCAAGCCAGGGGGTTGTTGTGGGCCCGGGGGAGATGGGGAGGGAGGAACAGAATAGATCAAACACGGGGTATTTAGTGGTAAGTAGGAATGTTCTTCATTACCTTACAGTGACGGACACAGGACATGGTAAATATCACGAAAATTTATAAAAGGGTACAGTCTAAAATGTAAACCATATGTAAACCATTGACAGCATTTAGTAGCTATGTTTCACTATTTGTATATTCATTATAACAATGCTACCATCCACATGCAGAAAATTTTTAATATGGGGTGAGGAAAGGGGGAGGAATTTGGGTATATGAGAGTCTTTTGTCTTCTGTATTTGACTTTGCTGTGACCTAAAACTTCTTTGAAAACAAAATGAAAAATAGTGAGACACCAGGGAATAAATGGGGGAAGATGCCACAGAACCGACTGAACACCAGATATTGCAGTGATAAAAGGCAAAATGTGAAAAAATATTTTTTTTTAGTTTTTAGAAATATTTTTCATTTTTAAATATCCCAATCTTTTAATTTTATTTTATTATTAGTTTTTCTTATGTTTTCATGCATTTTTTCTCTTCCATTTAAACTTATCATTATTATTTCATTTTTCTATTAATTGTATTTGGCTATTTTATTGGCTTCAACTTTAAAGAATCTTTTGATCACGGAAGGGTTATGACTGGGGTGGGAGAGGATTGTTGGTGGGGGGTATGCACCTAACGAACTTAGAACAGCATCAGGATTATTGTAAGGAATGATGTCATCTATTGTTATACTTCCACCTACAAATAAGATAACATAAATGTCATGTGCAAGGGATATTCAGAAAAGTCATTTTGGCTGAGGTAGACTGTTAGATCCTTTGGAGTAGGGGATTGGATAAAATTAAAATTATTGTGCAAGTTAATTGGATAAGACTGGAGAAATAGTTGGGAGATTTTGGAGTCAGGGTAGTTTTTAATAAATTCCAAATAGTAAGTCATCATCCTTTAAACTATTGTTCATGAAATGCATTAGAAGACTAATCATTAAGAAGATGTCAGTTCTACCCATACTGATTTATAGATTCAACAAAATTCCAAGAAAAATTCCAACTGCCTATTTTACAGAAATAGAAAAGTCAATTTCCAAGTTTTTTTGAAAGGGAAAGGGGTCCCAAATACACAAAAACATCTTAAAAAAGAAAAGTGAAGTCAGAGAACTAACACTTCCAGTCTTTGAAGTTTATTACTAAGCTAAGGTGTTCAAAACAGCATGGTATTAGCATAAAGATAGACATATTGATCAATGGAATTGAATTGAGCATTCAGAAATAGACCTGCACTTCTATGGTCAACTGATTTTTCATAAGCCTACCAAGTCTACTTTTCTGGGACAGAAGAGTCTCTGCAACAAACGGTGCAGGAAGAACTGGATATCCTTAACCAATAGAATGAAAGAGAATCCTTATCTCACTTCCTATACAAGAATAAATAGTGCTGGAATGTGAGGGTAAGCATGATGGTGGTGTTGAGATAGAACATCCTTGGAGTTGAAGGGAGGACTAGAGGATGAATCAGGTGAACTCTGGAGATTAGTATGTCTGTGGTTGAAATTACAATGGTGGGAATATGGGGAGGCAAAAATGGCAGGGAAGTATCACTGGTGCAGGGCATCAGTGGTGGCGGGACATGTGGGAAAGGGTGCACCTGGTGCATACATCTATGGGGTATGAATATGTTCATCTTGTCATAAGATGTTATCTCAGTGGGTGGAAAACCACGCAATAAACAAGAAAATTAATTAAACTCTCACCCTGGTGAGTACTGCTGAATATTCAAATAGAAATGTAAGAACCTCTTAAGTACATAGGCAGTGCCCAATAAAAGAAATCAGACCAGTGTATTGAGCCCTAAATATTAATGCATGTAAATATGAATGTTATTCTTCAAAAATTGAATCTTAGTGGGTGACATAGGTTCTGAGGGGAGGTTGAGGGAAGAATGTGTGGAACATACTGCACTTTGGGACATTTGGATTGTTCTGCATGATCTTGCAATGACAGATATGGAGGATTATACACTTTTGTTAGAACCTATAAAAGTATACAGTGGAAAAGGTAAACCATAATGTAAACTATAAACCATGGTTAGTAGCAATGTTTCAATATTTGTTCATGAATTATAACAAATGTAACATACTCATGTAGGATGTTATGGGAAACAATGGTGTATTAGTCAGGATTCTCTCAGGAAACAATCACCAGGAGATATCTGTTAATAATATGAGATTTTATAAGAGTCTCTCATGCAACCGTGGGGATACACAAGTACAGGTTCCATAGGCAGGCTGCAAACCAGGGGCTCCAATTAACATCCAATGAAAGGTCTTTGATGAGTTTCTGGGAGAAGTTGGCTGTTCAAGGACGAGCTAGGAAATTTTCTCTGAATGTTGAAATTGCTTCCCATTTTAAGGCATTCAACCGGTTGGATAAAAGCGTCATCCATTGCTGATGCTATCTGCCTGATTGATGTGTATGTAATCAAACATTTACGCAGTAAACTCACAAGTGATCAAAGTCCATAAATGCACTTATATTACAACTAGGCCAGTGCTTGCTGGACCAAACAGCTGGACACAATTACCTGGCCAAGTTGATGCATTACCCTAACCATCACAGGTGGGCTATATGTGAATCCCCTGTAGTTTTGATGTAATATGTAATCTAAAGCTCCTTAAAAATTAAAAAAAGAGAATAAAGTGAAAATGTATCAAAGACATAAACATAAAAGCCAGAACATAAAACTTCTGGAAGATAATGCAGGGAAACATCTAAGAGACCTTGTAGTAGGAAAGAGTTTCTTAAACCTTGCTACCAAAGGATGAGCAACAAAAGAAAATAATAGATATATGGTTTCACCTAAAAATTAAATGCTTCTGTACTTTGAAGGACTTTGGGTAAGGAGTAAAAAGGCAGCCTACTCAATAGGAGATAATTTTTACAAATCACACATCCAACAAATATCTAATATCCATAATATATAAAGAGATCCTACAATTCAACAATAAAAAGACAAATGGCCTGTTTTAAAAATGGCCAAAAGACCTGAATAGACACTTTTCTAAAGAATAAATACAAATGGTGAGAAAAGCACATGAAGGAAATATTCAACATCACTATTAGGAAAATGCAATGCAAAGCTGCAATGCAACATCATTTCGCATCTACGAGAATGGCCACTATTAAAAAAAATACACTAGACAACTACAAGTGTTAGAGAGGATGTGGAGAGCTAGGAAGGCTTCTTCACTGTTGGTGGGAAAGTAAAATGTTACAGCCACTGTAGAAGTTTGATTTTTGGTTCCAAAGGAAGTTAGATATGCCATGTGATCCATCACTACCACTACTAGTTATATATGCAGAAAAACTGAGAGCAGGTACATGAACTGACGTCTGCACTCTGATGTTCATAGTGACATTATTCACAATTGCCAAAAGATGGAAACAAACCTGGTGTCCATCAACTGAAGAATGGAGAAGCAAACTGTAGTATATGCACAGGATGAAATGTTATTCAGTGATATGAAGAAATAGAGTCATGAAGTATATGTCAAAATGCATGGACCTGGAGGACATTATGTTGAGTGAAGCAAACCAGGTACAAAAGAACAAATATTGAATGATTTTGCTATTATGAACTTGATATAATCAACAAACTCATGGAGTTAATAGCTGGAATATAAGTCACTAGATAATAGAATGGGGTTAACAATGGAAAGTTAAGGTTTAATCTGTGCAAAATTGGTAAATAAGGTGTTTTTAAATATTTGGAAATGAATAGAAATTGTGAAAACACATCATAGGTTTCTAATTAGTAATACTAAATTATGTTTATGACAGTGTTTTGTTTTTATTTGTTTTCTTTATTTTTGAATAATGGAAATGCTTTAATATTGATTGAAATGATGAATGCACAACTCTGTAATTGTAATAAATTTTATTGATTGCACACTTTAGATAAATTGTATCATTTATGAAAATATATATAATAGGGTGGGTTGGCATAAAAATTCACCAAATCTAAAATATGGACTATAGTTAGTAATAATACTTTGATTATGCTCTTTCATAATTTATAACAAATGGTTTCACAACAATGTAAAGTATTGGGTGGTGGGGTGATGAATGGGAGCCCTGTATGATGTTATGCATGTTTGTTTTGTAAGTTCACAACTTCTACTATACCCTTAATGTTTATGTATGTTCATGTGTGAATTATATACTTCAATAATTTTTTCAAAATAAAAAAAAGAAGGGGGATCTGATTGAGAACTCTGTCATCTACCTGCCATTACCTCAGAGATGAGCAAAGTACCTGTAGGAGCCCATTTGTGAGGTGAGATGGAAACTCCAACTTCAATCATCAAACTCCCCTCTCTTTAGGTTGCGGTCAAATTCGGTTTTGTTGCGTGAATAGCGCGAATAGCCTTGTTAGACCTTTGCGGATTCATTACTGAACTGCCAGGTAAGATCTGTCTGTTTTGTTTTATTGCTCCTGGCATAAAGGGTAATAAACATTCAACTGAGGCCTCCTTCAGGGAACTTCCTGTCCAAAGGGACATTTTTAATATGTATAAGAATTCTGGTGTCAACAGTTGCAACTATTTCAGTAAATGGGTTAAGCTAACCTCTGATAAAACTAACTTTATAATGCCCACAGTAGAACTGTTTTGATCAAGCCAAACTTAATTTTTTCAGGGAAAATTAACAACTGCAAATTTAAAACTAAGTTGCTGAAATGGGATGAAATCCCATATGCATAATCTTTTTAGTCTTTATATCAAATAAGAAATTGAGTAAAGGGTGCACAAGTAGGGTTCAGACAACTAAGTTTTATATTTCTGTGCTTCTGTGTTTCTGTGGTTTGTGTCAGTTTATTTGATGTATATTTTCCTACCTCTGGATGGTAATGCTAAATTAGCAAATGAAAACTCTTATGAGAACTTTAAGGTGTTTTAAGGTGCATTGACTAAAGTATTTTAAGTATTTGAACAAATCTGCTGGTGTACATGTTTTCATAGTTTCATTTGTATAGTTTTGCTATATTATTAAAAAAAAAAAAAGGAACTTTAGTATAAAACTTCAAACCAGAGAAACCAACATTAATGTCCTGTGTTCTGTTTCCATTATAATTCTAATTGGACCTGGATAGCCACGTTAATAAAATGGGGCTGTTAATTTTAGTAATTTTTGAACCAAATAACAGTATAAAAAGAAAGGAGAAAATAGAAAACCACTGACTGCTTTTGTAAGCCTGCAACTGAACCATTGTTTAGCCCTGATAGCAAGCACCCCCCATAACTTGCCTCCAGAAAGCTGTTTCAGAAATGTGTCTTTGTAAATATTTTATACTGAAATACTGATAAAATAGTAAATTGAAGAAAGCAATGTTTAAATATGTTCTCTCTAAATTTATACAGATTTAAATACTGTATAAATGATTATACAGTACTTATCAAATACTGATCAAATAAGCGAATGTTGCATCTTCTAAGTATTTAAAATGATGAAAAATTATGTTTTCATTTAAACAAATTGCATCATTATTCTGACAAATTTGATTTTTTAAAAATTTTATACAAACATTCATGAAATCATATAGGGCTCCCATACCACAAACACCTTGCATTTTTGTGAAACATTTGTTACAAATTATGAAAGAATATTGTCAAAATATTACTACTAACTATTGTCTGTATCTTACATTTGGTGTATTTTTTCCCCAACTCACCCTATTATTATTATTTTTTAATACATTTTTATACAGAAGTTGTGAACTTACAAAACAATCATGCACATGTGTAGAATTCCCATACAACATCTCTTCATCAACACACCACACTGGGGTGGAACATTTCCTATAGATTATGCGATAATATCATCAGACTCTTACCACCAACCATGGCTAATAGTGTACTGCATTGATAATAGGGGGTATGCAAAAAGCCTGACAAGTTTGATTTTGACAATAATTGTATGTTTTAAAATGTTTGGAGGTAGTTCAAAAATCATTTTGGTAACATAAGTTTGTATGCCATATAGAGCATGTTTTATTGTTATTAAGGAACAAGAAAGTAATTTTGTCCTAATATAAAATAACTGGCTATTAAGAAAGAGGAAAATGTGGGATGAAATCTGAATGAATATAAAAGGTACAGAAAGTTTGCCAAAAGGATTTTTTGTCAAAGTTGGGTAAAATTTAATGGATCTATCTATAAAGTTTTAAAAGGCTTAGTATAAAAAATTATACTTATGCAAAACTAAAATTTGGTTCTCTCTCTGTTAAAGGGACACACTTTCTTAAATCATTGGTCTGTTTTTAGTAAAAGGTTATAAAGTAGCTTTCTGCGGAATAATCAGGATAAAAGGTAAAAAGTTTGTGTTTTATCAAAGGACCTTCTTGTACTTTAGATTAAATTTATTGTTTATGAAAAACAAGTTTTCTCACTTTAAAAGAAAATAATGTTCAAAACTAACAACTTTGACATTTTACTTTCTCAATGTCAAACCCTAAAATATATCTTTTTATTTCAAACTATTGCAAAAGATTTGTTCTTTTCCCTTGTGAAAAGTGAAGTGCCAAATTAGTTAAGTTCATTTGATATAAGTTGCATGGGGAATGTTTAGAAAGTGCTATGAAAATTAAAAGAGATTTTCTAAACTTTTTAAAATTAAATTAGTGTGGTTAAAATGTTCATATAAATATTTAAATATTATATAAAATTCCTCAAGATTTGACAATGTTTTCTGCATATTAGACAATAGTATAATGTTGTCATGGTTTTAGTTAATTTAAAAGATGTTATAAATCAAAAAACAACCGCCTTTCCTCATCAGTTAAATTGTTTTGCTCTGATGCCTCTCTAAAAGTGCATGCAATCTACTATAGACCAAAGCTTAATCTTCAGAAAAAAAGAACTTTGAAAGA
This sequence comes from Tolypeutes matacus, assembly GCA_026826555.1. Classification (NCBI taxonomy): domain Eukaryota; kingdom Metazoa; phylum Chordata; class Mammalia; order Cingulata; family Chlamyphoridae; genus Tolypeutes; species Tolypeutes matacus. Next base: position 342,531 of record JAKSZT010054124.1, read on the forward strand.
AAGTTCTGTAAATTATATTCTACCTGTGACATAATATAACCCTAGTAAAAAATGCAAAGGAGAAACAAGACAATCTTCTGCTATGGTCTATAGTTAACAAGCTCAATATAAGTTAACTTTCAAAAGTTTTTATTTTTAAAAATAGCTTCACTTAGAAAGTGCCCATAAAGAAATGAAAACCTAGATTGTAAACTCCTGCAGTAGTCACATTTGTTTCTGAGCTTTAGTTGTTGTTTTTACCTAAATACTGAAGTTCTTTACTCTTTATGTTCATTCTGATAACTCCCTGGAAACTTAGATATTGCTGTGACACCTGAAACTCAGAGTTAAAGATCTCTAGCTCTCAAAAAACTGAAGAAGCTACATTAATTGTAAAATGATAACTCCATACAGCCACTGTTTAAGAAACTAAAGAAGGAATCAGACTTCAACTAGAAATATGGCTGAGAATGATCTAGCTAAGACTAAAATAAATCAGAATGCAAGATAAATAGTGAAATTGCCTGTATTTTAAAATTTTAATTTCTGTGTGAAACCAAAAAGGAGAGATTTATTTTGTCCAAGATTTTAAACTTTCTGTAGCACAATATCCGATTTGATCTATCTAATCAGTTTATATGAACCACCTAGCTGAGCTTCATTTAGCATGGAACCCAAATTATAAAATAAGATCTTAATATTCTATACATGTTCATTAATACATTTCAAAATGTTTTGGGCATAAAATGAAAAAATATTTGTAAAGTCCCATGAAGGACGAAGGTAAAAGTATAAAACTATAAAATTCCCCATCTGGGGAAATCCTGCCATTCTCTCAGGCAATAGAATCTACCAGTTTACGTAAAGTATAGTAAAAGAACTTTACAAGGTTTATAAACCTTGTTTCTATAATGACAAAACTAAGCCTGGTTATAATTAAGGCCTAAGAGTCATCCTCAGAAAAACCTCCTTGTTGCTCAACGTGGCCTGAGGTCATTCTGGAGGAGGTTACTCTTATGCAGGTCTCAAATTACACAAATTACCACAAGATGCAAAGCTTCAAGGAAAATTGCTAACTTATCTCAAGGATTGGATCTTGTTTCCATTCCATATTACAATTAAGTGTAATCATATTTCTGTAGATATTTATAAACATGTTTAAATTATGTCTCTGCTTTTTATCTCCATCTTGCTAAAATAAAATAGCAGAAAAGACATTAATAGTCCAGTAGAAACCCAAAATCCAGGAATATGTGTTGTGGGAATATAAGAAGTTCCATGACTCCAACCCTTAGGAATATGAAGATGTAATCTCTTTTTAGAAGGAAATAGCTAGAATAATCAAATCCCATTAATCTTTCAGGATTAAGGAATTGGCAAAAATAATATAGATTTGTAACTGAGAAAATAACAGATGTGTTTTGACTCAGTGAATTATATTTTAAGCAATTGCTAACCTTCTGATATTTTATACTGTAGCCAAAAGAAAATACCAACAACTGTGATAGTTTACTTAATTATAGCCTTGGGGCATGTTAACCTTCTGAAGTAGCCAAAAGCAGATATCTGTAATTGCTGTAAATCACTGTACTGTAAACACAGATTACTTTAATGCTGGTACTATGTTTTGAAAGTACATAACTTATCATTCAAAATCTCCTATAAATCTAGGTTGTAAACTCATAAGCTCCCAGGAAAGTCATACTTGGTCTTTGGGGAGTCAAAAGACTCGCTTGACCAACAGAAGGGAATGTGAAAATGGAATGGTAAATAACTCCTAAACAACTTGATTTGCTTGAGCTTCCATTTAATCCAGGAGAACTATGAAGAAGTAAAGGAGGACAACTGAACTAATCTTACAGACCAAGAATAATTTGCTGGTCAACAAAGACCCCTGCCTCTGTGAGGAAAGCCAACAAGTCAAGACAGATGACAAAGAGTCACCAGATGTCCCAGATCATGGAAAATAAACTGCTCCTGCAGTTTGCTGATTAACTCACTGTTGCCCAAGGACATTCCACCCTGATTAAACCATGTACCCCCCTCACTCTTTCCCCCTCCTGAACAGCCATATAAGCTTCATTCCACAGCTTATTATTTCAAGCAGAAACCCCAGTATGGTGCCTCTGTATGCAGGGTGCTCTTGCTCAATAATACTACCTTCTTGCTTACTGAAGGTTGTCAGTTATTTTTTTATCAATATAAATTACCTTTGATATTCAGGAGGAGGAATGGTTTTTGGCATTATGTATCCAATAAGTCATCCAACTTATTAAAACAATTGAGAAACCTAGAAAATACTTAATTTGTAGGATTTAATAAAAGAAGGTACTGGTTATTCAGGTCTTGCTATAATATCCTGAATTACTCTCTGAACATTTTTGATATTCATTACAAAATGTTTTAGCAATTCATATTGATTTTTAAACTGACTGAATTTTTATGTGGCCATTTTATTATTAATAGAATCTAATGAAATAAGTAGTAAAATGCATATTTTCATGGTGTGATGTCAAATCATCCCAGACAAAACAACAATAACAACAAAAAAGCAGGAGTTGTAGCATCTCCCTAAGGCAATGCACAGATCACACACCATTCCAGGCCAAATCAGCAATAGCACAGATGTAACTCAGTTTAGCTTGCTTGCAGTAAACATAAAATTCTACCGACTGCCCTAATTAATTTTCTAGTCGGTGGTAAATTGATGTTCATATGCCCTTAACATTTATAGTCACATTTATATGTTTTGAAAGGAGAAAAAAAAACATATAGAGATATCATTTGTATTTTTATTGAAAAGCTTTAACTAAATCAAAAAAATTCTTTCAATTGCTATTAGCTTAGAATTAAGGGCATATTATATCCATTTACATATATAGAAAAATGTATTATCTACATAAAATATCAATATATACATATATATTTGTGTCTATCTATCTTTCTATATCTATTTATCTATCTAGATATCTATCTATAACATATCTATTGTGGATTTCCTTAATGGGAAATCAGACACCGATTTGTCAACAAATGATTGGTAGTTAACACATCTATAAAGATGGCACAATTCCTTTCCAAACAAATATATTCACTATTAGATAATGAAACCTCCAGGGGTTAGCCAGCCCACTCTCTCTTAGGACCCCTCCCTTGAGTTCTTGGAAAAGACTTCTAATTCCCCTTTGATTGTAACCACTGACTACAACAGTTTGACTTGTAATTGTAACATCATTTTTGCTTATTTTTATCCCTTTACTTGTTACCTTATCTTAAGTGGCAGTTTACAATATTGTTGTAACCTATAACCAAATGCTTGCCCACCACCCCTGGCTTCTGTCATTTCCATATAGCTCATTTCTTTAACTCATTTCCATTATTTTACTTGTTATGTTAATTGAGTGATTTACAACACTATTGTAACCTGTACCAGATGCTTGGGCCAGTTGGCTTTTGCTAACCTTCAAGGGCTTCTTGAGCCTATGTGTATACACTCCCTATTAAACATAATTAAAAAATAATCAACCGATATTTGCCAATACTGAGGCAACTAGATTCTCCATTCTTTTAGGTTCTCAACTGTAAGACATGGAACCAAAGGAGGTTTAAAGACACATACCACTTTCTTAGGGGATGCCAGGTCAGATTTCCACAGAATGCTATATGTTGGGCAGGCCAGGAAGTGCATCCTTAGGGAAATGACAAAATATCTTTTTGGCATCTTTCCTGTCCCTCTCTCCAGGGAGGATTGTAACTGGTCTGGGCCTCCTTCATGGGCTACATGCCATGATTATTTTTCTGGGAATTACTGACTGGGAAAGTCCTTTCTGGTGTGGCTGTCCCCCCAGAATTAGCTCTTCATTCAAAAGCATCTGTAGGCAAAGGAAAGAGAGAAAAATAAAACTATAGAGATGAAACAAAAACAAACAGAATAAATTGAGATTCCCAGAAAAGGATTTTAAAAAGGAAGCTTTCTCTTTTGAGTGAAACAATTGCATAAACAGAGCAAACTGAAAATTTTCATTGCATAGCCAAGGCAATAATCATATAAAGAAGAGCTGAATAAAGCTGAGCAATTAAAGTTGGGCAATTTTAAAGCTGTGGAATAAGTTGATCCAAGTCTCAAAAAAGAGCCTTAACCAAAAGCCAATCAATAACAAACTCTAGACAAGGGAGAGAAACTGAACTTCAGAGTAAATTCATCAAGATATCTAGATATCAGCAAAATATTACAGCCGCACTAAAAAGCAGGAAGATATAGCCCAGTTAAAGGAACAATTTAAAAATCAGAGTAGGTGCACAATTTAGAACAACTAATCAAAGATGTTCAAATAAATCTCTTAATTCAAATCAAGAAGATGAAGGAAATTATGCATAAAGAGAAAAAGATATTAAGAAGAAATTGGGTGAGCATAAAGAACTTGAAAGTGTCAAAAGGAGCATGCAGAACTTATGGGAATGAAAGGCACAAGAGAAGGGATTAAAAATACACTAGTGGTATAGAAGAGCATATTTCAAAAGGCAGAAGAAAGAATAAATGAACTGGAATATAGGGTATTCAAAATATTTACAAACAGAAGAATAGACAAAGAAAACATGTCATATATAAAATAAATGATAAAGTAGTTGAAGTAATTACTGCCCTTACAACAATAATGCAAAGTTTTAATGGATTAAACACCCCAGTGAAAAGGCACAGATTGGCACAATGAATAAAAAAATATGATTGATCTTTAATTTGTCTACTAGAGACTCAGCTTATAACCAAGAACAGAAATAGGTTTTAAGTGCTAGGTTGTAAAAAGATATCCCATGAAATCAGTAACACAAAGAGCTGGGGTAGTTATACTAATATCAGGCAAAAGAGTCTTTCAATACAAAACCATTATAAGAGACAAGAACACAATATATTACTAAGAGAATCAATCTACTAAAAAGAAATAACACTCCTAAATAAGTATGCAGCTAACCAGAGTGCCCAAAATTCATGGAGCAAAGAGTCGCAAAACTGAAGGGAGAAATAGATGTCTCTACAATAATAATTGGAGACATCAATACACGACCCTCATCAATAGACACATCATCAAGACTGAGGATCATTAAGGAAATAGATTCCTCTATATTATGAAAAATGAACAAGGAATAATAGACATACACAGAACATTGTACCCTAAAACAGCAGGTTATAATTTTTTCTCATTTACACATGGATCATTCTCCAGCATAGATCACATGTTGGGGCACAAAAGAACTCTCAATAAATGTAAAAATATTGAAATTATAAAAAACACTTTCTCTGAACATAATGGAATGAAGCTGGAAATCAATAAGAAGCAAATAAATGGAAAATTCAGAAATATATTGAGGTTAAACAACACACGCTTAAACAATCAGTGGGTCAAAGAAGAAATTGCAAGTGAAATCATTAAATATATCAAGAAGAATGAAAAGAAGAACACAACATATAAAAATTTATGGTATGCCACAAAGGAAGTGCTGAGAGAGAAATTTATAGCTGAAATTACTTACATTAAAAAAATAGAAAGAGATAAATAAAAGACCTAGCTACAATGTGGAGGAACTAGAAAATGAAAAGCAAACCTAATCTTAGGGCAAATAGATGGGGAAAAAATAACAAAATTTAGAGCAGAAATAGAGAAAATTGAGGGTAAAAAATGAGAATAATCAAAATGAAAATTTGGCTCTTTTAGGAGATGAATAAAATTGACATATAGCTAGATTCAGAAAGAGGAAAATAGAAAACATATATATAATAAAATCTGAAATGAGAGAGGGGTCATTACTACTGACCCCACAGAAATTTAAAAGATCATAAGAGGATACTCAGTACAATTGTATGCTAACAAGTTAGACAACATAGATGAATTAGAAAAAAAATCTTAGAAGCATACAAACAATGTACACTGACCTTAGATTAAATAGAAGACCCCAACAGATGAGTTAAAACTAAATAGGGGAAGTGGATGTGTCTCAACCAGTTGGGCATGTGCCTACCACAAGGGAGGTCCCGAGTTCAGTTCCTTGTGCCTCTTATTGAAGATGAGCAGACGCCGTACCTGCCACAATGAGCTAGATGCTGCACCACTGCAAGGAACTAGACACTGCACCCGCCACAATGAGCTAGATGCCACAACCACCACAATGAGCTAGACTCCACATAGCCACAATGAGCAGATGCCTCATGATGACAAGGAGCAGATGCTACAAGCCAGCATATGCTGCAGCTTGTGGTGAGTTGATGTGGCTCAGGCCATTGGGCACTCATCTCCAGTGTGGGATGTCCCAGGTCTGGTTCCTGTTGTCTCCTGGAGAATTTGAGCAAACCATGAGCAGACAGATGAGAGAACCATCTGGGGGAGGGGGAATTTTAAAAAATTAAATAAATAAATCTTAAAAAAACAAACTAAATATAGTGAATCAGATCATGAAAAACTTCCCCAAAACAACAACAACAAACCTAGGACCAAATGGCTTCACAGGGCAATTCTACTAATCATTCCAAGAAGAATTAATACCAATCCTCCTCAAACTCTTCTAAAAAATTGAAAAGGAGGAAACAATACTTAACTCTTGTCATGAAGTCAACATCACCAAAGCCAGATAAAGATTCTACAAGAAAATAAAATTACAGAAAATGTATTTAATCAATATAGATGAAAAACCCCAACAAAATACTTTCACATCTAACACAAACAATAATCCACACTTAGTGGAAATACTCTAATATGTGTTCATCAATTTTAACAAATATTCCACACTAATGAAGGATTTTGTTAATGTGGGAGAGTATGGGAGAGGTATGGAGTGGGGCATATGGGAATCCCCTATATTTTTATGTAATATTTATGTAATCTAACTGTATTTTAAATATATTTTTAAAGTATACAAAAAAATAATCAAGTAGGTTGGGGGAAAATATACCATTTATAAGATTTGGGCTATAGTTAGTAGTAATATTTTAATGATGCTTTTTCATAGTTTGCAACAAATGTTTCACAACAATGCAAGGTGTTGGTAGTAGAGTGATGTATTTGAGTCCTGTATAATGATATGCATGTTTGTTTTGTAAGTTCACAACTTTTACTATATACTTATTGTTTATATATGTTCATGTATAAATGATATAGTTTGATAAAATTTAAAAAATAATTTTATTCCATGACCAATTGGGTTTTATCCCAGGTATGCAAGGGTGTTTCAACAATAGAATATCAGTTAATGAAATATACCACATTAATAAATCAAATGGAAAAAACACATGACAATCTCTATTGATGCAGAAAATACATTTGACAAATCCAGTATCCTTTCTTGATTTCTTTATAAGAACACTTTCAAAGATAGTAATAGAAGGGAACTTCTTCATCATGATTAAGAGCATATATTAAAAACATCATACTCAATAGTGAAAGTTTAAAAGATTTCCCTGTAAGATCTGGAAGAAGACAAGGATGCTTACTGTCACCACCTCACCACTGTTATTCAACATTGTGCTAGAATTTCCCTTTAGAGAAGTTAGGCAAGAAAAAGAAATAAATGGCAATCAAATTGGAAAGGAAGAAGTAAAACTTTCATTATTTGTAAATGGCATGATTCTATATATAGAAAGTTCCAAAAAATCTATAAAAAAGCTACTAAAGCTAATAAATGAATTCAGCAAATTGGTAGGGTACAAGATCAAAATGCAAAAATTAGGGGAATGGACGTGGCTCAAGCTGTTGAGGACCAGATTCCCACATGGGAGGCTCTGGGTTCTGTCCCTGGTGCTTCCTAAAATTAAAGACAAACAACAAGCAAACAAACAACTCAGGGAAGCCAATGTGGCTCTGATTGAGCACCAGCTTCCCACATATGAGGTTCTGGATTCAATCCCCAGCTCTGGTACCTCAAAAAATAAAAAAAAAAAAAAATTAAAAATCAGTAGTGCTTCTATAAACTAGTAATGAGCAATCTAATGAGGAAACCAAGAAAAAATTCTATTTACAATAGCAAGTATAAGAATCAAATATTAGGAATAAATTTAACCAAAGATATAAAAGACCTATACACAGAAATCTAAAAGAATATTGCTAAAAGAAATCAAAGAACATCAAAATAAATGGAAGGTCATTCCCTGTTCAATGATTGGGAGACTTAACAATGGTCAGATATCAATTCAACTGAACTTTCTTACAGATTCACTGTAATCTCAGTAGAAATTCCAACAGCCTACTTTGAAGAAGTGGAAAGGCCAATCACTAAATATATTTGGAAGAGTAAGGGGTACCAAATAGCCAAATACATCTTGAAAAAGGAAAACAAAAGTCGGAGGACTTGTATGTCCTTATTTTAAAGCATATTACAAAGCTAAAGTGGTCAAAACAGCATGGTACTGGCAAAAAGCCAAATATATTGAGTTTATATATATTGAATGGAGTTGAGAAGTAAGAAATAGACCCTCACACCTCTGGTCAACTGATTTTTTAAAATCCCAGTACATTTCTTTCCATGGGTTCTTGAAAAAAGAACAAATTCAGAATTAAATTATACCATAGTACTTAAAGGCAAAATTACATAGTAAGTAAAAGCTTCTGCCTTACCCTTTTCACAGAAGAGAAACTTCAGCAAGGAAGTTTCTGCAACCTGTTGACTTTACAATTATTTATGTCTCCTATTCATTACCTGCCCCATCATTCCTCTCATTTTCTCCAACTCCCCTAACTTAAATTTCAGTTCACAATTTGAAGATATATGTATGTGTACCCAAAAAGCTGATTTCACCTACTTGATGAAAGACCTGAGATAATGAAAAAAAATTCACACCACATCATAGAGAATCTAAGCCAATGAGGCTTCATAGCTCAGATTAAATTTATTCACAAAAGCCTTACATTCTAAAATGTTACTTTGTGTTCTTGAAATTTGAAATCAAGCAGGTTTATGGTCTTGCATTTATTTATTCTTGCACTGAATTTCATGTAGTCTAGGTTCAGGTATGGAAGGGATGGAGAACAGTGGAAATGAGAAAGTGAAAATGTGTGAGTGCTTGCCCCAGATAGAATTCTACAGGTACACGGTCTCAGAACGTGCAGTTCATTGTGGCCTGAGTTGCCTGGACAAGGGACAAGAGAACATTCATAAGTCTGTGCTGGGGATCTGACTCTTCAGCCATGAAGTTGCCCCCACCACCATCACTAGGTATTAGGAACTTTCAGCACCCAAATTTGATCCCTGACTCCCAAAAACTCCACCATAATCCTCACAAGCCCCTTCTAAGGTACTTAGTTCATGCTCTACTCTGATCATTTGCCACTTTCATGGTTCCCCTAACTTTCTTGTCATCTGGGTGGGCAGTCTCTGGGATGATTTCCCTTCAGAGACTTAATCCCTAATGACAACTACTGAGGAGCTCCAGAAGCCACAGTCCTCAGGTGTAATGTGAAGCCCCTGAAAACCCTATACAAAGCTATGTGAGAAACAAACCTGCTGCTCTCAGCTTCAAAGTCCTGCCAATACAAGAACGTTGGCTCCTCTCCTCAGATGTGTTGGGCACTCAGTGCCCATAAGTGCCTTGCTAGGTAGAACATAATGGCTGTTAAACCACACATGGCCTGCTTTAATAAAAAAAGGCAGAGAAGGAAGTTGAGGCTGCTGTCACAATCCCTGCTGAATCTTGTGAGGGGGTCTATGAAGTTCTCGTCAAAGGGGCTGGGGTCCTGTGGGGCTACATTAGGCAGATGCCTTCACTGTTGTCCAAGCCTGATGCTCCTGTTTCTCTTTCTCTGCTCTTGTTTTCTCTGAACCAACTGTACCCATTCCAGGTTCCACTGCTGCAGTTTCTGCTCATATAGTTGGTAATTTCCTCTGCCTCATAGGTACTTTTCCCTGACAAACTGGGTGTCAGAGCCAAAATACTTGAATAAACATTTTTCCAAAGAGGAAATACAAATGGTTAAAAAGCACATAAAAAGATATTCATCTTCACTAGCTATTAGGGAAATGCAAATCAAAACTACGAGATATCACTTCACACCTTCTAGACTGGCCACTATTAAAAATAGAAGACTACAAACAAGTGTTGGAGAGGATTTGGAGAAATATTAACACTCATTCCCTGTTGGTTGGAATGTAGAATGGTGCAGCCACTGTGGAAGACAGTTTGCTGGTTCCTCAATAAGTTAAGTATAGAATTGCCATATGATCTGGCAATCCTGCTCCTAGGTATATACCCAGAAGAAATGAAAGTAGGGACATGAACAGACATTCACACACTGATTTTCAAAGCAGCATTGCTCACGATTGGCAAAAGATGGAAGCAACGTAAGTGTTCATCAACTGATGTATGAATAAACAAAATGTGGTATATATAAATGATGGACTATTATTAAGCTGTACAAAGAAATGAAGCCTTGATCCATGCAACAACACGGATGAACATTGAGTGACATTATGTTGAGTGAAACAAGCCAGACACAAAAGGATAGATATAGCATGATCTCACTAATATGAACTAATTATAATAATCAAACTCATGGAGTTAGAATCTAGAATAATGGTTGCCAGGAGAGAGAATGAGGCTATAGAATAGGGAACTTATGCTTAATTTGTACAGAATTTCCAATTAGGTTGATTATAAATGTTTAGAAATAGTTAGAGCTGATGGTAGCAAGTTATTGTGGGTATAATTAACAGTGCTGGAGTACGTTTGAAGGTAATTGAAAAAGGCAGTTTAAGGTAGTGTATGTCACTAGAAGGAAAGCTAGAGGATAATACATGGGAGTGTTTAACACAGTGTACCCTGTTGTGGATGATAACCATGGTTAATAGTACAAATATTGGACTATTCTTTCATGAGCTATAAGAAAAATATGTCATTATTACAAGGTATTAATAATAGGGCGGCATATAGGAAAATACACCTAATGCAGATCATGGACTATAGTTTAACAGTAATGTTTTTTTGTTTGTTTTTTTTTTAAAGATTTTATTTATTTATTCATTTATCCCCCCCTTGCTGCTTGTACTCGCTGGGTCAGCTAACCACGCCGCGCAGGCGGGCTTGCCTTCACCAGGAGGCCCCGGGAACCGAACCCTGGGCCTCCCATATGGTAAACGGGAGCCCTACTGATTGAGCCACAGCCGCTTCCCAACAGTAATGTTTTAATATTCTTCCATCTATTGTTACAAAGCTACCACACCAATGCTAAGTGTCAACAAAAGGGGGTATAGGGCAAAAGTGGTTTTCCTTTTGGAATAATGGAAATCTTCTAAATTGATCGTGGTGATAAAAGCACAACTCTTTGACTATACTGAGAGTCACTGATTGTGCACTTCAATGGATTGTATTACCATACATTAAGAAGTTTTTAAAATAAAGTCAGTAGAGATAAATTAATGTAGAATATATCAAAGAGAATATCCTGTTTACTAGATGCCCAGGACCCACTGAGTCTGGAGTCAATTTGCTTTCAGATAGATGTTTGGGGAGGCTAGTCTCAAGTGAAATCAGACTCTTCTCCAGCTCAAATGTGATAATATGTGCTGAAGAAAATCCAGAATGCTGTTTGGATAGTAATATATAAAAGTCCATGGAAAATAGTAAGCATAAGAGATATATAGATTTTAATTAAGATAGTAAGGAAAAGTTAACAGTGAAAAGGAAAAAAAAAATATTTGAAATATCATGTTTCCAAAAATAGCCTTTGTTAAAGTCCAAACTCCAGATGTCTAAAAAATTTTAGGAAATAATATGATAATGCCATTCATTGTTTTACTTCATCACTAGGAAATTGCCATGCATATTCATTTTGCCACCACAAAATATATAGCACATATTCAATTTATTACACACTAATTTTTCATACTGAACCCAGCCTTCAGAAAGTTACTGGCTTCATAAAGACAATCATTAAGCTTCATAATGTCATAACTATCAAAATTATTAGTGTTCTGCCTCAGTATCCATCTTATTTTGACTATGTCACTTACCTCAACACTGTCCTTTGGCCTAGTTAATTAGCAGCTTTTCAGCCCTGGGTCATAAACCTCCCCACATGTGAACCCTGTATCTGTAATCACCACTCACACCACTCACATACCTCACCCCAAACCCACAGTAGTTCCCACATGATAAGCTAATAGTCCCCACTGGCTTCAGGCCCCCAGTTCCTTCACCTTTTCACTTATGCTTGCTTCAAGCTAACCAATCCTTGATTCCAGCAGGAAACCTACTAACATCCACCACTGAATCTCATTAAAGGAACAAATTCATGGGTCTCTCTTGCTCTGCTTGTGGCTCCCCACCTGCTGGCTGAAACCCTAAACTGATCACATTTCACATCAACCCCATGTGGCACCCATGTCTTTCTCTGGACCTATGAGAAACAGTCTTTCCTCATATATAGTGGCCTCTGTTTCCCTTTGTGTTGCACCTGACCTCCACCCATCCAGACCAAAATTTAAAATCCAACTTAACTAATTCAAAACTAGTGGTGCAGTGAGCAGTGCGTGTTGGTCATGGCCATGGCAATTGAAACATAATTCCTTTTGACTGTTCTTGCTATCTGGTTCCCCCCGATAACTAAAGCTATCTGAGAAGAATCCATGTCTTGCTCTCTTACATATATGCTGCTTTGTGTTGCCGCCTGTTGCCTCTGCTGGGTGTTGCCTAAGCATCTGACTCCAAATTTGACATCTTATAGATATGAGTCCTCCCTAAAGGCCAGCCCTAGAACAGCAACAGAAGAAATCCAAACATAAACTCGTGTCCAGTGACACAGACAATAAGCAGCATTGGCTAAATAATGAAAGTCTTTTTGCAGTTCTCATAGTAGGAACTCCCAAGGTGGAAAATGGGCAGCCCAGCAGAGCAGTGACTGGTGAGTAAGGTGGTTTGAGCTAAACACACATGGATCAAAAGTGTGAGTGCTAGACCTGCCAACTTTTGGACCACAGCAGCTGTGAGACCCTCTGTGGGAGACTCCAACCACTGTGTCTGAGGATCCTGTGTCAAACATACTCATAGCTTGAGGGGCACCCATCCATGGGAAGCACAATAGTACACTGCAAGTAAAGGTGCTGCAAGGATCTGCAGTCAGCCATCCCTACATTCCTGCTGCTGCCATCTCTGCTGCTGACACTGTTCATCCCCCAATCCCATGGGATATAGGGGATTTACCTTAGTGCAGGGCAGCTAAGGAGCTACTGGGCAAAATAAAAGGGACTGAGCATATTGTGCCTGCACCCCCTAAGACACCAGAGGAAGTTTTCTTAATTTGTTTAAAAAATGTAAGACTCCCATGCAATGTGCATGGCCTACTCATAGCAGTGCCTTACCAGTACACCAAACACTGTGTTGCATTCCTGTGGTCTGCAGTATATGCCTAATCCTCCCACCACCATATTAATAGTGACAACAAACCTCCACTTGATGAGGTTGATTGGAACACACTCGAGAGAGAAGTGGTTACCTTGGAGACTGGTCAGCAGGAACCATAAATCTTCTCTATCACCATGTTTAAGGTCAAGCAGGGTCCCAAAATGTTGCCAAAATTGGAAAGTAAAACTCAAAATTTTACTTGATTGGTGATTCAAAACCCTACTTAAAATTTTGCTCAGGGGGACAAAGATTGGTTTATGAAAATCTTTAAATATGGGTTTCAAATTGTTACTCTCATCCCAAAGAAAGGTTTAATTGGATTTTTTCATCTTTTTAAAAATTAAAGTAATTGTAGGTTTATAGAAATATCATGCAGAAGGTACAGAATTCCCATATACCACACTCATATAGGCAATTTTCAATATAAATTTGTTACAGTTGATACTGGTTTTGTGACATAATATATGGTATATCTTGAGGATTGACCTACTGGTACAGGAGGGGAATGTGTATTCTGCTCTTGTCATGTGAAGTTTTCTGTATATTTATGATATGGATAGTTTTTTATAATATCATTCAAGTTTACTGTTTCCTCAGCAGTTTCTGTCTAAAAGTTCTATCTATTATTGAAAATGGTGTCTTGAAATGTCCTGCTATTAATGTAGAACCATCTATTTCTCCATTCAAGCTTGTGAATATTTTTCATATTTTTTAGGCTCTGCCCTTGGGTGCATATATGTTAAGAATTACTTTTTTTCTTCTTGTCATTCAATTGTCTGTTTTCTCATTATGCCCTGTCCTTTTTTGTCCCTTGTAACAATATTTGATTTGAAGTATATTTTGTCTGATACAGGTTTAGCTACTCCATCCCTCTTTTGGTTACTATATTCTTCTTCTTCTTTTTTTTTTTTTTTCATCCTTTCATCTTTAACCACTTCTCTCTTTTAATTTAATGTGACTCTCTTGTAAAGAGCATGCTTGAGTCCTGCTTTTTTATCCACTTTGTTAATCTCTGTCTTTGCTTGGAGAACTTAATCTATTTACACTTAAAGTAATTGTTCCTAATGCCAGATTTTCTTCTGTCATTTTGTTATTTGGAGTTCTTTGCATTTTTCATATTTTGCCCCTTATTTCTTGCACTAATGTCGTCTTTCATATTTATTTGAATTTTTGTAGTGCATACTTTTGAGCCCTTTTTATATACTTCTGTATATATTTTTTCAGATATATTCTTTTTTTGTGCGTGGGTAAAAATCAAAATTTTCACAATACATACCAACATTTGCAAAATGATATATAAATATATATGCATGTATGTGCATTTGCTTACAAAAATGTTATTTATGCATATATATAAATATATTTTAAGAGGTGCTTAGATACCCAAAATATTACACGGAACCCACTGGGATTCCCATGTTGCCCACCTCCAACACCTCCCACCACATCCCACACAAACATCTCCCACAAGTGTGGCCCACCCCCCTCAATGGACTTACACACCCTGGGGCCTTGCCACCAACCATAGACCACAGTTCACACCGTAGACCACACTCTCTCCCACACAGTTCTGAGTGGTGTGTGCTGATTTAAAATGGCCTACATCCGTTGCCACAAAGGTACTCAGGACAACCTCCAAATCCCAAAGAAGCCCCTGTATTTCAACTGCTCGTCCCCTCAGATATATTCTTTTTTTAGGGGGAGAAAATCCTTTAATGATTAGGTGTTGTCCCATCAATTTCTTTTGAAAAGTAAAATTTTGGCAGTTCTGACCAAAGAAATTTACATCAGAGCTGGAACGCTTGTGGCCCACATTCACAGGATGATGTGAGTCTATGAAGTAAAAATAAACTGCCTATATTCTTTGAGTTCACCATTGGGCTTAAATTTATCATCCTGAATCTACAACAATCATATTTGTTGAGATATCAATTTAACTTCTTTAACATAAACAAACACCAATGCTATACTCCTCCATCTCCTAATCTTTTTTTTTTACTTGTTAAAAATTATATATGTATTCATTGTATATCCAAACTCATACATTTTTCTTTACATTTTCATGCATTTTTATTTCAGAATCTATAAGATGTACAAAGTGAAATTATTTCTAAAAAGTCCTGAGAAATAATTGTATTTTCATTTATAATTGGCATATAGTTAGTTATTTCACTTATTAGTTGGCAAAACAAATACCATACAATGAGTTAGCTTAAGAACAGGAATGTATTGGCTCATGGTTTCAGAGGATAGAAAGCTTGCTTCCCTTCTGGCTGGTCTCCTCTCTCTTCTCAGCATAATTTGTGGTTCCTTCTCTTTTTCATCAAATGGTATTGCACATCCTCATTTCTCCTTTGTCTTCTGAGCTCTGCTGACATCCTACTGCTTGCTGACCCTTGTGACTTTTCTTTCCATCTGACTTTCTATGCTTTAAAAGACTCCTGTAATCTGAATTAGAGCCCAACCTGATTCAGAAAAGCCAAACTTTAACTGAAGCAATACCATGAATAGATCTTATTTACAATGGGCCAAAAGCACAGAACAAGACCAGGAAAATAGTCAGATTGTGGTATCCCATTTAATCCCCACAGTTACCTGTACTGAAAATCTATTTCTTTATGTTTCTGCAATCAACTGTCTAGTGTCTTTTCATTTCAGCCCAAAATATGGTCTTTGTTAGGTCTGGTGGTGATAAACTCTCAGCTTTTGTTTACCCGTAATGTCTTACTCTCTCCCTCACTTATGAAAGACAATCTCATTGGATTCAGGATTCTTTGCTGGCATTTACTCTTTTAGCTCTTATTCAAAGAATTTTTAATTAATTTTTTCTATGGTATATACAAAATATTTTTTCTTTCTTTTTGGTTTCTGAAATTTTATCTTGCTCCTTTAGATAGGGCTTCAATTCCTGCTTCTTTGTCTTTTGATCCATTGTTGCATACTGCACATTTTGAATTTTTCATGTGTTAACTCAGGTTTAGTCCCTGAGAGGAGTGCTTCTGAATTTGGTTTCCAACTAGACATATGACAGATGTTTCCCTGATACAAGAAGCTAACAAAAATAAAAGAAAAAGTGCAAATATCATGTTTCACAGTCTTGGCAAATTGACTTTGTTTTTGCTGGTGCTTCCTTTAGAGCATAGCCCTCCTACCAAGGACATGAGACTGAGACAAAAATCTGATGTCCTTTCTGCCTTTTCTGTATCTGTGTCTGGTCCTTGGCATGCACTCATAGCCTTAAAAATTCCCCAATATACAAGGATCTGAATGCCTCTTCTGTTGTAAAAGGAATAGACTGTTCCTACATACTGGATGTCTTATTGTATATCTTAAAGCCAGTAACACTTTGTTCCATGCTACTTTGCATACTTGTTTCTTACACTGTTTTACCTGTGAACAAGCTACTTCTGCCTATAGGGCATTTCCTGGAAGCCTAAATCAGAGACAGATTTCCTGGTACATTCCTTCAAACCACCCATAGAACAGCATTGACATATAGGAAGCCAGTATATGCTTAGGGGTTATTCTGCTTCCTCCAGAACTGGGCCAGGGATCCAAAATGAGAGATAGGTCAGTGCCATACTGCACTACGGAGGGGTCTGGAGTGGGGACAGTAAGGGCAATATGAGCTTCTCATACTGTTTCATTTGTGTTTTCTTGATTCAGCATTCACCCAGTTACTAAAACACTTTAACAACTTTCCCAAGTTTCATTTAGATTGCTTTGCAAGATTTTCTACTTGTTAAAATATTCTGACAGAGCTGAAACATAAAGCACCATATGCTGTCCCCCTTTTCAACAAGCAGGCCTGTTTGAGGAAGATTTTAATAAGTTTTTGTAAGTGAATATAAGTATGTAGAAATGAGAGAAAAATGATTTTCACTCAATTTTAAAAACTAAGTATTAAATGTGATTTACAGCTTTCTAAGAAACAATGCCCTTAAACAGTGTTTTGTAAAGAAGATAAAGGCATAGAAGTGGGTGGATCATGCGTTTCACATGGTTTTTGAAACATGTGATTGGCAGCTTTCTATAAGAAAGCTTTCTTTAAATAGTGATTTGTAAGTAAGCCTAAGTGCATAGAGGAAAATGAAACATGTATTTCATTCAGTTTTCCAAACTAAATAATATATGTGATATACAGGTTTGTAAGAGAATGTTTCCTTTAAGTGAAGCATTGTAATTGAAGGCATGTGTATAGAACGCAGGTGGATTCATTTCTCTCAGTTTTGAAAAATGTGTAATATATATGAATTCCTGCTTTGTAAGAAAATGTTTACTAAACTCAGTGTCATGTAAATAGAAGTCAGTGAAACATACATTTCCCTCAGTTTTCTATATGAAGGAATATTATGAATTTACACCTTCATAAGATTATGTTTCATATATACAGTGAATTTTTCAGTGAGGATTAGTGCATATAAGTGAAGGACACAAGTGCTTCAATCAGTATTTCTAATAGATATATGTTATTTCCATTTTTCTAAGATTAAATTTCTTTTAAACAGTGATTTTTAAGTGAAGATAAGTGTACAGAAGATAGTGAAACATGCAGTATATCAGTTTTTTAAACTAAAGCTAAATATGTAATTTACAACTAAGAAAAAATTTTAGTTAAACAGTGTTTTGTAAGTGAAGAAGTACATAGATGTGAGTGATATATGCATTTGCCTAGGTTTTCTGAGTGAGTAGCGTAGGTTATTTACAGCTTTACAATGCTGCCAACAATATATAAGGGTACATATTCCTCCAAATTCTCATCACCTAAACAGTACATTTAGTAGTAGTAGTGGTAGTAGTAGTAGTAGTAGTAGTAGTAGTAGTAGTAGTAGTATGGTATTGTGGCTGAAGAGGTATCTCATTGCATTTTGATTTTCACTTCCCCAATGACCAATAATGCTGAACATCATTTTCATGTGCTTATGGTCCATTTGTACATCTTCTTTGATGAAATGTCTGTTCAAAGTCCTTTCTAATATTTAATTGGTTATTTGAATTTCTGTTGTTCAGATGTAGTGGTTCTTTATATATCCAGGGTACTAACACTTTAACAGTTGCGCAGTTAGAAATTATTTTCTAACATTCTGCAGATATCAATTTCATGATAGTGTACTTTGATGAACCAAGGGTTTAAGTTTTAATGAAGCACACTTTATCTATTTGTTCTTTTGTCTCTCTTGCTTTTGGCATCATAACTATGAAAATATGACTAAATCCAAGGTTATGAAGAATCCCCCTATATTTTTTCCAAGAATTTTTATGTTTTGAGCTCTTATGTTTCATCCCTGGTCCATTTGGAGTTAGTACTTATATATTGTTATAGGTTGGGGCCCAAATTCATTAAATTTCAAGTGGATATCCAGTATTTCTAGAATAATTTATTGAAGAAACCATTCTTTCCCAAATTATGGTACTATTAAAATTCAGTTTGCCAAAAATATACGTGTTTATTTCTGAACTCTTAATTATATTCCATTGTTCTATATCTATTTATGCCACTGCCACACTGTTTTGATTACTGTGGCTTTGTAGTAAGTTTTGAAATTGGTAAGTGAGAGTTTTAACTTTGATCTTCCTTTGCCGTACGTATTTTTCTATTTAGTGTCCCATGCAATTCCACATGAATTTGAAGAATGATTTTTTAATTTCTGAAAAAAAAAAAAAAAAAAGGATGCTTGACTTTTGACAGGTATTGTACTGAATCTGTAGATTGCTTTGGGTGATATTGAAATCATAATAATATGAAGCCTTCTTTTCCTTGAGCACACTATGTCTTACCATTTATTTCTATCTTCTTTATTTCTTTTATCAGTGTTCTGTATTATTCAGTGTAAAGTCCTTCACTGACTCATTTAAATGTATTGGTAGGTATTTTATCTCTTAGAAGCTATTGTGAGTGGGATTTCTTAAAAATTTTCATTTCAGAGTACTCTTTGCTGGTGTACAAAAACACATTTTTTTTAACGAATCAATTTTATTGATACATATTAATAAAGATACAATTCATCCAATGTGAAAAATCAGTGGTCTTTGCTATAATCCCATAATTATGAACTCATCACTTCAATCATTATTAGATCATTTTCATTATTTCAATAATAATAATAAACTAAAAACAGACAAACAACCAAACAAGAATATTCCTCACCTCTCAATCTCTATGCTTCCACCAGTGTACATAGCTGCGGTTTCTGGTGATTCTATCCAAAGTGTATAATCAATGGCTTTTAGCATAATCACAACATTGTATATTCACCATCTCAAAAATTTTCGAACAATTTCGTTATCCAAAAAGAAAGACTCCACATCAGTTAGCATTCCTTTCTCACACTTACATAATCTCTAATCCATTTTCATTTTTATAAATTGATTAATATTTACATTGTACATAAATGAAATTATACGATATGTAGTACTCTGTGCCTGGTCTCCTTCACTTAGTATAATGATTATTTTTGTTTGTTATTAACACAATGTAACATTACCTTGCATTTGTTCAGCTTCAAAGAAAAATGGTGTTATATATGCAATTCTACCCATATTTATATTTCACAAAATATATTTAGTTCATAATAGGGCAAACATAGAGTATTTGTCCTTTTGTGTCTTTTGCCTTCCAAGTTCATCCATGTTGTCATATATTTCATGACCTCATTTCTTCTTACAATTGCATAATATTCCATCATGTATATACTCCACAATTTGTTTATCCATTCATAATTTGATGGCCATCTGGTTCATTTCTAACTTTTGGTTATTGCGCATAATGCTGCTATGAACATCGGTGTGCAGATGTCTCTTCATGTCACTGCTCTCAATTTTTCTGGGTATATACCAAGCAATGGTATTGCCAGGTCCCATGGAAATCTATATTCAACTTCCTTAGGAACTGCCAAACAGTCCTCCACAGTGGCTGCAGCATTCTACATTCCCACCAATAGTGAATAAGTGTTCCTACCTCTCCACATCCTCTCCAATATTTACAGTTTTCCAACTTTTTAATAGTGGCCAGTCTAATAGGTGTGAAATGGTATCTCATTGTACTTTTGATTTACATTTCCCTAATCGCTAATGATTTTGAACCTTTTTTCATGTGTTTCTTTGCTATTTGTATTTCTTCTTTGGACAGTTGTCTTTTCAAATCTTTTGCCCATTTTTTAATCAGATACTTTTTGTTTTTTTTTGTTGAATTTTATTATCTCATATATCATGGATATTACACTCTTATCAGATATATGATTGCCTAATATTTTCTCCCATTGAGTTGGCTGCCTTTTCACCCTTTTGACAATGTCCTTTGAGGTGCAAAAGTGTTGAATTTTGAGGAGGTCCCATTTATCTATTTTATCTTTTTTTGCTCATTCCTTAAGTTTAAGGTTTAAGAAACTACCACCTACCACAATATCTTGAAGATGTTTTCCTTCATTTTCTTCTAGTTTTATGGTTGTTCTTTTTAGATTTTAATCCCTGATTCATTTTGAGTTAATTTTTGTATAAGGTTTGAGAAAGGGGTCTTCTTCCTTTCTTTTGGATATGGCTATCCATTTCTCTCAGCACCATTTGTTGAACAGACTATTCTGGCCCAGCTTAGTGAACTTAACAGCCTTATAAAAAATTGCTTGACTGTAGGTGTGGTGGTAAATTTCTGAGATCTTGATTCAGTTCCATTGGTCAATCTGGCTGTCTTTATGCCAGTACCATGCTGTTTTTACCACTGTACCTAAGTAATATGCTTTAAAGTCAGGAAGTGAGAGTCCTCCAACTTTGCTCTTCTATTTAAAGACATTTATTCTTCCAAATAAATTTGATTATTGGCATTTCCATTTCTGCAAAAAAAAAAAAAAAGGCTGTTGGGATTTTTACTGGGATTGCTTTGAATCTGTAAATCAGTTTGGGTAGAATTGACATGTTAACGATATTTAGTCTTCCAATCCCTGAACACGGAATGTCCTTCCATTTATTTAAGTCTTCTTCACTTTCTTTTGGCAATGTTTTGTAGTTTTCTGAATACAGGTCTTTTATGTACTTGGTTAAGTTTATTCCTAAATATTTTATTGTTTTAGTCACTGTTATAAATGGAATTTTTTTTTCAGATTTCCTCCTCAGACTGCACATCAGTAGTTTATAGAAATGCTATTGATTTTTGCATATTAACCTTGTCCTGCCACTTTGCTGAACATGTTTATTAATTCTAGTAGCTTTGTTTTGGATTTATCAAGATTTTCTAGATATAGGATTATGTCATCAGCAAATAGTGAAAGTTTTACTTCTTCTTTTTCTATTTCCTTCTATTTGGGTGCCTTTTATTTCTTTGTCTAGCCTAATTGCTCTAGCTAGAATCTCAAGCACAATGTTGAATAACAAAGATGACAGTGGGCATCCTTGTCTTGCTCCTGATCTCAGTGATTAAGCTTTCAGTCTTTCACCATTGAGTACTATGCTAGCTGTAGATTTATCATATATGCACTTCACCATATTGAGAAAGCTTGCTTCTATTCCTATCTTTTAGAATGTTTTTTTTTAAACAACGGGTGTTATGGTTTGTCAAATACCATTTCAGCATAAATTGAGAGGACCATGTGACTTTTCTTCTTCAATCTACTAATCTGGTTTATTACACTAGTTAATTTTCTTGCATTGAACCAACCTTGCATATCTGGGATAAAACTCACTTAATCATGGTGTTTAATTCTTTTAATGTGTTTTTCCATTCTGTTTGCAAGTATGTTGTTGGGGATTTTTGCATCTTATTCATTAGAGATATTGGTCTTTAATTTTATTTTTTTGTAATATCTTTATCTGGGTTTGGTATTAGGGTGATGGCTTCATAGAATGAGTTTGGTAGCACTCCTTCTTGTTCAAGATTTTGGAAGAGCGTAAGCAAAATCAGTAATAATTCATCTTTGAATGATTGGTAGAATTCATTTGTGAAGCCGAAGCCGGCTGGTCTCGGGGATTTCATCTTTGGGAGGTTTTTGATGACCATTTCAATCTCTTCACTTGGGATTGGTTTGTTGAGGTCTTCGTTTCTTCTAAAGTCAGTGTAGGTGGTTCAAGTGTTTTCAGTAATTTGTCCATCTCTTCTACATTTTCTACTTTTTTGGTATACAGTTGTTCATAATATCCTCTTCTGACCTCTCTTGTTTCTATGAGACCAGTGGTAATGTCCCTTCCCTCATTTCTTATTTTATTTATTTCTGTTTTCTCCCTTTTTTCTTTGTCAGTCTAGCTAAGGTATGTCTATTATGTTGATCTTCTCAAAGAACCAACTTTTGGTTTTGTTCATTCTCTCTATTTTCTTTTTGTTCTTGATTTCATTTATTTCTGCTCTGATCATTACTATTCCTTTCCTTCAGCTTAGTTTGGGATTCGTTTGTTGTTCTTTTTCTATTTCTTCTCTTTAAATGTGAGCATGGAGAGCTATAAATTTCCCTCTCAGCACAGCTTTTGTGGTGTCCCATAGGTTTTGAAATGTTGTGTATCATTTTCATTCACCTCAAGATATTTGCTGAATTCTCTTGCAATTTCTTCTTTGATCCACTGATTGTTGAAGAGTGTGTTGTTTAATCTCCATATATTTCTGAATTTCCCCTTTTCTGTCCATTACTGATTTCCACCTTCATTCTGTTATGATCAGTGAAACTGTTTTTTATAATTTCAATCATTTTAATTTTATTGAGACTTGTCTATATAAAGCCTATATTGGAGAAGGATCCACGAGCCCTTGAAAAGAATGTTTATTTTGCTGTTTTGGAGTGCAATGCTCTATAGCTGTCTGTTAGGTCTCATTCATTTATCATATTATTCAAATTCTATGTTTCTTTATTTATCCTTTGTCCAGATGTTCTATGTAATAATGACAGTGATGTATTTAAGTCTCCAACTACTATTGTAGAGACATCTATTTCTCCCTTCAGCTTTGCTGGTGTGTGTCTCATGTATCTTGGGACATTCAGATTAGGTGAATAACTATTTAGTATAGTTATTTTTTCTTGGTTAATTGTCTCTTTTATTAATATATAATGATCTACTTCATCCCTTATAACCATTTTGCATTTGAAATCTATTTTATTCTGATATTAGTACCACTACTCTAGCTCTTTTTTGGTTACTATTTGCATGGGATATCTGTTTACCAACCCTTCACTTTTAACCTGGTTGTGTCCTTACATCTGAGGTGAGTCTCTTGTAGAAAACTTATAGATAGCTCGTATTTTGTAATCCATTCTATCAATCTGCATCTTTTGATTGGGTAGTTCAAGCCATTAACATTCAATGTTATAACTGTAAAGGCATTACTTTCTTCGTCCATTTTTATTTTTGGATTTCTGTTGCCATATCATACTATAGTCTAATCTGACACCATGTTCCCACAATTCCAACACAACTCATTTTTGAATGCTAATCTTGTAGCCTGCAGCTTTGCTGAATTTATTTGTACTAGTATTTTTCTTGCGAATTCTTTTGGAATTTCTATTAAAAAAGAGCATAGAATCTGTAAATGGAGATTGTTGTACTACTTTCTTTCAGATTTGCATACCATTTGTTTCATATTGTCAAATTTCTCTGACAAGGACACCCAGTACAATATTGAGTAGCAGAGGTGAAAACAGGCATACATGTATTGTACTGGAACTCAGGGAGGGAGAATGCTTTTAGTCTTTAACCATTGAGTACAATGGCAACTAAAGATTTCTCCATATTTATTCATTACCATAATAAAGAAGTTACTGTCTATTATTATTTTTTGTGTTTTAATCATAAAAATATGTTGGATTTTGTCAAATGTCTTTTCTGCATACACCCAAATAATCAAGTGATGTTTATACTTCATTCTGTTATTGTGTTGTATTACACTGATTGATTTTCTTAAGTGGGACTACTCTTGAATTTATGGTTAAATAAAACTTGGTTATTGTGTACAATTCCTTTAATATACTGTTGTGTTGATTTGCTAGTGTTTTACTGAGGATTTTTTCATCTATATTTATAACAGATATCAGTCAGTAGTTTTTGTTTGGATAACATTGGCTTCATAGAATGAGGTAGGAAATTTAACTTGTCTTAAAATTGTTTTTAAAAGTTTGTGAAGAATTGATGTTAATCTGAAATAATTGTAGAATTCAACAATGATCCAATCTGGCCCTAGACTTTTCTTTCTTGGGAGGATTGTTATTACAGATATAATCTCCTTACTTTTCATTGGTCTTCAAAGATCTTCTATATCAACTTGAGTCAGTTCATGTAAGTTGATGTTTCTAAACATTTTGTCCATTTCATCTAGATAATTTTGTGGCCATATTCATAATATTGAGTTATAATTCTTTTAATTTATGCAAGATAAATAGTAATCCCTCTTTCATTTTGTCTTTTAGTTATTTGCATCTTGTGTCTTTTTCTTTTGTCATTCTAGATAAAATTTTGTCAATTTTATTGTTCCTTTCAGAGAAGCCACTTTTGATTACATTCATTCTCTCCATTGATTTTCATTGTCTATTTCATTTATATCTGCTAAAATCTTTATTAATTCTTTACTTCTACTAAGTTTACATTTAGTTTGCTCTTCTTTTTTTCCTAGTTCCTCCAGATATGATGTTAGGTTATTGATTTTAAATATCTCTTCTTTTGTAATGTAGGCATTCATAGTTATAAAAACCACTCCGAGCACTGCCGTTGCTTCATTCCATAAATTTTCATGTGCTGTGTTTTTGTTTCCATTCATATCAATATAATTCTTAATTCCCTTATGTTTTCTTCTTTGACACATTGGAAGTTTAGACTTCCACATGTTTATGAATTTCCCAGTTTCTCTTCTGCTATTGATTCCTGGCTGTATCCCATTGTAGTTGGAGAAGATACTTTGTATAATTTCAATATTTTTAAATTTCTTGAGAAATATGTTTTTGCCTAACGTGGTCTATCCTTGAGAATGATCAACTTGCCCTCAATTCTAAAGTGTATTCTGCTGTTTTGAGGTGACATGTTCTTTATTTGACTGTTCATTCTAGTTCATTTATACTATAGTTCCAATCAACTCTTTCCTTGTTGATGTTGTATTCTATCCTGTATTAAAGTGGCATATTGAAGTCTCCAATAATTATTCTACAACTATCTCTTTCTCACGTCAAATATTTAATATTTGTGTATTATATTTGGGGACTTTGCTATTCCATGCCTATATATTTGTAATTGTTTTATGATCTTGGTTGTATGACCCTTTTATTAAAATATACCATGCTTCTTTGTCTCCTAACAATTTTTGACATAAAATTTTATCTGCTATTAGTATAGTCATCTCAGATCTCTCTTTGATCCTATATGCATGGAATAGAATTTTCAATCCTTTTACTTTCATGATGTTTGTGTATTTGTATAGATGTGTGGTTTCTTGTAATATGTAGTTGGATCATAGTTTTGTATCTGTTCTGTCAATTTGTGTCTTTTATTTGTAGAGTTTCTTCATTTACATCAAGGTAATTACTAAATAGGCAAGACTTATTTTGCCATTTGTCCCTTGTTTCTTGTATGTGTTTGTGATAGTTTGAATTTTTTGAATCCCAGAAAAATATTATATTCTTCAACTAACCTATTCCTATGGGTGTAGGGCCTTTTGCACTGCATTCAGTTAGGGGTCTTTGATTAGATTACTTGATAGGATTATTTGGGGCTTTTGACTGGATTATATCAATGAGAATTGAGCCATCTTGGGACTCTGTATTCTTGCTGGGTCTGATATAAATTAAAGCACAGAGAGACACACAAGAAAAGGGAGCTCTGCCATGTAAGAGAGGACTCAAGAATTGCTAGAAGCCAAATCTTAAACACAAAGCTCCCAAGAGGCTAAACCCATGGATAAGTGCAAGGCTGAAGGAACAAGCCTTATGCTTGGTGCCCACAGCTAAGCTCTGTGAAATGGTAGATTTTGGAGGGGAAGGCAGGGACCTCAGCAGAGATAGGTGGCCATGTTGCTTCACCACATGGCAGGACCCCAGGATCACCAGTAGCTAAATTTGGTGAGAAAGTATCTCTGCTGATGCTCTGATTTAGGTATTTCATAGCCTGGGAACTGTACTTACCCAAAATGGAATTCTCATTATAAAAGCCAACCCATTTCTGGTACTTAGCAATGGAAGCTCAGTGGTAAATGAAGACAATGTTATAGCTTTTTTCTCCCTCTTTTCCCCAATGCCCCTTCTTTTGTGTATAGTTAATCATTTGTGGTAAAACTGATTGATATCTTCTCATTTCCTTTAATGTTCTTATTTTAGACAATTTATTTTTGGTTTGCAATCAAGTTTATATTTAACATTCTAAATCTATAACAAGCTAGTTTGAAATGATACTATTTTATCTTCAAAAACATAAAAATTCTGTTTCTATATCCCATATTTAAGATGTTCTTGTCATACTTTCCCTCTCTCTCTATATATATATATACACATTTTTAAACTTATTATTTATTTCAATGATACAAGTTACTCAATAAACACAAGAGAATAGCTATAATAACAATAAATCTGACTTGGTCAATGGTTACACTCCCCACTCCCAACCTCTCATTTTTCTAAATTCCTCAAACTTGAAGGGTTTGCTCTGAATGCTTCAAGCATAGAAGATACCTAGATATTATGGAACAGAAGAATGGATTTGTGTTTTTGCAGTTGAAAATACTCCTTTTGTTTGGGAGTATCTCTTCATTTTGTTAGTTGTCCAGGACGAGCCTGAAAACTGGAAAATAGGATTTAAACACATATCTTCTGGTTTCAAACAGCATATGAACCATGAGAAGACTTTCAGTCTTTGAGAAATACACTTAACAGGTAAATTGAAAATTATGAGTTCAGATAAAAGGAGTAGAAGAATCATAATTATGGGATTTATAAATGAGTATAACTATGTACAGCAGTTTGATGTTATTTATAAATTTCAAAAATAGATATTGGATTGTGTTTGTGAATTGCTCTGCTCCTCTGGGCATATTTGATTGGACTGATTCAGAAGTTTCACTTTTTCTTGACTAAATAATGATTAAAGTTTTGATTGGGCCATGTTAGTAGGACATTGTGTCCCTGCATCTTTGGTGGGTGAGAACTCGCAGAGAAAACAACTTGGCAGAAAAGAAAGTTAGAGTTTTGATCCTGGAGCCAGAAGTAAACACACAAAGAAGCAGATACTTGAAGAAGAAGAGAAGGCTCCATAGACATGGGAAAGGCAGAGGGCAGTGACAGAGCCTGATAGTTTACAGCTGACCTTGTGGAGAGACCAGAGCAGCTGAGCCCAGAGAGAAATGAGCCCCAGGAAAGAGACAAGACTTTATCCCAGCCTACAGCCAATATTGGAAGAAGCTGGGACCACAGAAACTTAAGAAGAAGAGGACAATTGAACACTTGCAGATATCAGTGGCCATCTTGCTCTAACACATGGCAACAGACTTTGGTGAGGGAAGTAACTTACGCTTTGTGGCCTGGTAAACTGTTAGCTTCTACCCCAAATAAATACCCTTTATAAAAGCCAACACATTTCTGGTACTTTAAATCAGCATCCCTTTGGCTGACTAATACACTATGTTATATTGGGGAACTAAATTTTCATATATCCCAAGATGGGGTGTTGATTTCATGATACTATGTTGCTTGCCTATGGTGTCCAGACATCTCTAGGGATCTCAGGAGAACTTTTGTTGGTAGGGAGGGGATGAGCAGTTGAAATACAGGGGCTTCTTTGGGAGTTGGAGGTTATCCTGAGTACCGCTGTGGCAACGGATGTAGGCCATTTTAAATGAGCACACACCACTCAGAACTGATTGGGAGAGAGTGTGGTCTACAGTGTGAACTGTGGTCTATGGTCGGTGGCAAGGCTCCAGGATGTGTAAGTTCATTGAGGGTGGTGGGCCACACTGTGGGAGATGTTTGTGTGGGATGTGATGGGAGGTGTGGGAGGTGGGCAACATGGGAATCCCAGTGGGTTCCGTGTAATATTTTGGGTAATCTAAGCACCTCTTAAAATATATGTATATATATATATATATATATAAACAACATTTTTGTAAGCAAATACACATATATGCATATATATTTATATATCATTTTGCAAATGTTTGTATGTATTTTGAGAATTTTGATTTTTACCCATAATAATAAAAAATAAATAAATAAATAAATAAATTAATTAAAAAAAAAAGAAAAAAATTTGGGAAAATTGAAGAAATTTGAATAAAGTATGTCGACTAGGTATCAAAAAAAAAATAAAGCTTTGTTTACTATTACAGTGTGTGAATTCTGGCTGATATCAGCATAAACATAACCTCCAGAATGACCTGCCAAGTAAATTTAAAATCTCTTACCATAAAAACTCTTATTTTATTTAATATTTCCCTCTTTTGGTCAAGGTCTTTCTGCAAATGCATTACTGATTAACATATGGTAACAATCCCTCATTGCTGGGGAAGTTCATTCTTGGGAGTCATGTCCCATGTTGGGGGGGTGGGGGGAGGCTGTAAGTTTATTTTCAGAATTTGGCTTAAAGACAGGCCACATTTTGGTAGCAAAGAGATTTTCAGGAGGCAAATATTAAGCATTAATTAAACAGACCTGTCCAGAGCTTTTAGGCATCTTATTTGAGAATGTAGCAAGAGTACCTCAGAAGGAAAGTTTAATATTTCATTAGCTACTGTGTGGGCCTCTATCTATCCAGAATATATACTTATGGAAATCAGGATATGTTTATATCCCATAGAAGTATCTAGTTATATAAATTTCAAGCTATTTAAAAGACCCTTTCTGTCAGGACACCTGACAGTGTCCCCACATGACTTTTCTGCCAGGGTTATGATAATTGACAAGTATAACTTAAATTATAAACTTGCCTTCATTCTCCCATGAAGTTCTTCACTTGTGCTTTCAGAGAAGACTCAAAGTAAAACAGTATAATTTACAAAGAAATTTGGTCATATCTGTGGTGTATAGCATTATTCTAAGAATAAAATATGCAACATTACCATATCCCCCCTCACCACCATTCTTTTTACTTAGAGAAGTCATGGGTTTAAACAACAGTTACTCATAACATACAGGATTCTCATGTCACCCAAACACCAATACCTTGCATTGTTGTGGAACATTTGTTACAAATGATGAAAAAATACCAACATATTACTGCTAACTATAATCCATAGTTTAAAATTGGTGTATTTTTCCCACAAGCCACCATTTTATTAACATCATGTATTAGTATTATATATTTGTTATAGTTCATGTGGGAATGTTCTCATATATGTACTGTTAAACACAGTCCAATGTCCACCAAGGGGATCACTATGTTCTATAGCCCCATGCTTTATACAATCCATCCAATGTGCACAATCAGTTAGCTTTCAGTTTTACCATATTGTTGTGCTGTCATCACCCAAGTCAATTTTATAATGCTTACACAGTTCCAAGAGGAAAAATATCATACCTCCTTATTTGCCCCTATTGTTGTCCCTCTGAATTTATAAAGTACCATCTTTGTCATTGCTGTTAAAATATTACAGTATTAACCATAGAACGTAAGTTACATTAGTTGTATTTTCCCATGTATCACATTTTTAAACCCTTGTAATATTGATGAACATTTGTCCTAGTTCATAGAACATTCTTGTATTTGTATTATTAACCACAATCTTCATCCACCAAGTTCTCTATGTTTTAAACTCCCTAGATTATGCTCTAGCTTTCTTTCCATTGACATTTACATCTCTAGATTACCCCTTTCAGCAACCATTGCCTTAATACACAAGCAGTATTAACTATACTCATTATAATGTGTTACCATTGACTCTATCCACTACCACACATTTACAATTAAACTTATTAAAAATTTGACATACATTAAGCATCAGCTCCCCCTTCTTAATCTTCTTTCTCTTAGTAACTTATGCTCTAGAGTTTAACTCCATGTGTTTACTCAGTATATATAGTTCATATTAGAGAATCCATGCAATATTTATCCTTTTGTAACTGACATTTCACTCAACATGATGGCCTCAAGGTTCATCCATGTTGTCATATGCATCCTGACTTTATTTCTTCTGATAGCCGAATAGAATTCCACTGTATATATACTGTACCACATTTTGTTTATCCATTCTTCATTTGATGGATGCTTGGGTTGTTTCCATCATTTAGCCATTCTGAATGAGGTTGCTATAAAAATCAGTATGCAAATGTCTGTTTGAGTCCTTGCTTTCAGTTCTTCTGAATATATTCCTAATGGTGGGATTGCTGGATCCTATGACACTTCTATATTTAGTTTCCTGAGGAAATGCAAAACTGTCCTTCACAAAGGTTGCACCATTTTTCATTCCTACCAACAGTGGAGGAGTATTCCTATTTCTCAATATCCCCTCTGACACTTACAGCTTTTTTTTAGAAATGTCCATTCCATAATGCATGAAATTATATCTCATAGTTTTGATCTGCATTTCCCTAATAGCTCTTGATTTTAAACATCTTTTCATTAGCTTTTGGCCATTTGTGGGAAACAGAATGATCATTTGAATGAAACAAATTGATACATTCTCAGCTCTTTTTCTGTTTTTATTTCAGATACTTTATTTGTGGTTTATCTATGGCTTTATATTTAACATCCTAAATCTATAACAAACCAGTTTGAAATGATACCTGGCTCTCTTCAGTAACATAAAAAAATCTCTCTTCATATATATTTCTGTTCCCATTCTTTAGGTTGTTCTTGTCATGTAATATCTTTTTATATGTTGCTTACCCAATCAAATAGAAATATAAATAAGATGATTTCTTAAGTAACTGTATTCTCTGTCATGTAGGAAATAAAAACTAGAATTATCATGAATAAAGTTATTCTGAAATTTGTGTTCTCCCTGCACTTGGCATTACCAAATTTCTTTCTTTCATCATAGAGCTTAAGTTGCTATCTACTGTACGTTCCTTTCAACCTAAACAACTCTCTTTAGCATTTCTTTTAGGGCAGGTCTAGTGGTGATGAACTCCCTCAACTTTCTTTATATGACAACATCTTAAACTTTCCATCTTTTTTCTCCCTTTTCTTTCCTTTTTAAGTAATTTCTTTCCTTTACAATGTGTTGTCACACACATGTATACACACACACACAAGTTGAGATGAGCAGGGAAATGGATAGCCTACAGTTTTTGTTTTGTTTTACAAAATTCAGAGATTACATTTATACTTTTCAGTCATTGCACAATGTACAGACATCACCCATATAATGATTTATGCCCCCCAAATGGTTAAACAATGAGGATTTTCTGTGAAAGGGTATAATTACTCAATATATGTGACTGTTTCCCTTCCAGAAAATAAGTTCCTCTCACCAGCTTCACTTCCATGGCCTCTGTGCTATGCTTTTTGTTTTAATTACAGTGTTTCTTCCCCTCTTATAGCTAGAGTCAGCTCAGGTCCACTCCCTCTGGTTAGCCTTCTCATTCTAGCTTTCAGCAGGGTTACTGCTCTATAGCTTAGACCCCATTAATCCATTGACTTTCTGCTCCATAGCTTCTAATTTCAGGGACCCAGACCTATGCTGTGAGTCTGTCTTTCCTGGAACCAGTTGAGGTTAACAAAGTTGCCCAATATATTCATATAGGAGAACTATTCAGGCCCTAGTGTCCCTAGCTGTAATGTGTGCAGAAAACACAGCCACCCTTGTTAGTCAATCTGCTTTTAGGGACTCTTATTGGATGTGCAGGTCCTCAAGCTGCCACCGTTGTTCAGTTAGGACTCAGAGACCAACCTTTAAATACACCTGTGCCACCAAACCTCTGCTATGAAACACACAAACTGCCATGCATATGAGAATTTGGTAGAGGGGACCAGTGGGCTTAAGTTTTCCTGAAGTACTCCAAACAAATTTAGACTTCGTTTTCTAATTCAGCATTTGTTGAGTTGTTCTTGAGGTTTGATCACCTTCCAGTGTTTTGAGAAAAATTTATTCTGCATTTTTTTTTTTACTGTTTCCAAGTTGAGATAGTCAATAGGGTGTCTTACAGAGCATCTTGGTGACAACAGTTGCTTATTAAGTGTATTTTTTTTTAAAGAGAAGTTTTAGGTTTATGGAAAAATCATTCAGAAAATGCAGAGATCTCTTAAACCCCCACCACACAGTTTTCCCAATTATTAACATTTAGCATTAGTGTGGTATTTTTGAAATAATTGATAAAACAACATTATTATAATTATATTACTAATTGTATTCCATAGTTCATATTAAGATTAACTATTTTTGTTGTACAGTGCTATATTTGTTGTGTGTGTTTTTGACATCTCTCCTCCTTTAATTTGTGGTCAGAGCTTCTTTTAAACAACTGAAGCCAGGGGGGAAGAGAAGAAGAAAAACAGAAAAAGCTCTCTGTTTTTTTTTCAATTTTTTTGCTAAGTTGGGGCTCTTTAAAAATTGTCTTAATCTTGGATTCCTGTGTTTTGAGCCTGTAGATTAGCAAAAGGAGAAAGTTTAGGATGTTCTCATGTCTTTTATGAACATGTATCATGCCTGACACATGTATGTCTCTTCGTAGGTTCTCTGTTACGCATCCGATGATTTACAAAGACATTGTTCCTCAAAGCAACTCTCTCCCTAAGTTTTCCTCCCAGCCTTTCAATAAATCTATTTTTGGCCTCAATTATAATCCACCCTCCACAAGTTGCAACAGTTTCTTAATTTGCCTTTCAGTCATTTCAAGGAATTTCATCAGCACAGACACCAGTATTTGCGCTGAGTTCTCAGATGACACAAAAGCAGGCAACTTTCATCAATTCTTTAACAATACCTTAGATGGTCCAACACAGATAAACACAAGTCATTTGACAGATGGGCTGCTTTTCTGCCTCCCAAATCAGGTACACTCCCAAGGAATGTGGGCTGCCATCTTCAAGACAAAGGGTTTCCTCATAATCCAAGTTGAAATGTCAGGAAGCTCTTCTATCAATGTCTAAATTGCCTTGATTTTGTTCAGTTTCATTGTTGTAAACAATTGACTATATTTCAGAGTTCTGAAAAAGTTTTTTTCTGAAAGATTTTCTTAATTTTTCTGTGCCAGGACAGGATCTTAGAACTCTCCAAATTTGCTAGTTTCATTGATATAACTCCCTGAAACTAGTTGCATTTATTATGCAGCATCCAACAATTAGTTAAAGATAAAACAAAAAGTACCATTAAATCCTATCAAACATGTAAAAATGAATCTAATAAGGAGTGTACATATTTTCATGAGAACTAGAATATATTGTAGTAAAAAATTAAAGACCTGAGCATGGAGAGATAGATAAAATTCACACATAAGAAAATTCTATATTTTTAAGATATTAATTCTTACCAAAGTATCTACTCAATCCAATTAAATTTGAATAAAAATATGAGTAATTTTTCTTTTTTGTGTGTGTTTGTTTAATATCTTTAAAAAATTAGCTATTCCCAAAATTTATATAAGGAAACCTATGATTCAAAAATATATGAAAATTTTGAAGAATAATTAATTTAGATAATTTATACTGGCAAAATTCATGATTTCTACAGAGCAACAGTAATTAATTCATATGTATTGGTGAAAAGACTGATAAAAAGACCAATGGAACAAAATAGAGATTTTATATATATCCACATATATACTTTATACTTATTTATGACAAGGCAGCATGTCAATTCAAAGGGCTAAATAACAGTTCTTTCAAAAAAAGTTACTGGAAAAATATGATACTTATATTGAAAAAAATATTTTCCATACTTCTCAAGTTTTTAAATATTAATATGAGGTAGAAAACAGGAAAGTATTTTTGTCTATTTATAAAGGCAATATAACAAACATTTGAAAAACAAAAAAGCCTTCCAGAAAGGCTTTTTTCCTGCCTTGGAATAGGCAAGAATTTAGGAATCATGTTGCAAAAGGTACTACCTCTAAGGTAAAAACAAATGAAGTTATACTTCATAAAATTGTGAATTTCTGTTTATTGATTGATACTCTTTGAGATGAAAAGGAAGCTATAGATTGGATTAGAAGTCATTAAAAATAATCTATGATGACTGATTCTTATCCAGGATATGAACAACTCCTATGACAGATCCAATTATAAATTGAACAAAAGAGTTGAAGAAGCATTTCATAAAGAGTATGTCTGAATGCCTGATAAGCTTATGAAAATGTAGTCAACATGAACTTATTTTGGAAATGAAGATTGAAACCTCTGTGTGATACCATTACACACCTATTAGATTTGCTAAAGTTTTAAGGAATCTTTTTAGAAATGCTGTCATGTATATGAAGGAGATGGCCTTATTGTACAGAAAGAATAAGAATGTGAAATGGTGCCTGTGGTTGTTCTGAACCACTTGTTAGTGGAAGGGGAACGCTGAGCGGCAACCAGCGTTCGGGGGCCCAGACGGCGTGGAGGGCGCACGGAGGAAAGACCACCGCGGAGACGAGGTAAGTACGCAGGTCTAATTTATTGAGGAAGTGCACAGCCTTTTATAAGTAGGGTGAGGGGTGGTGTAGGGGGTAGGGCATGAAAAAAGAGGAAGTACGTGTAAGGCATATATGGCAGGCTGGTATTGGGCACAGTTGGTTGCTAGGGAGGGTTTGCTATTTGTGGAAGGCGGGAAGGTTTCGCGCGCGTGGGAGCAGGGTGAGCTATTTCCTTAAAGAAGGCTAAGTATTAGAAAGCCACATAACGTTAGGCGACCATTCTGGCTTGCCTTCAGGCGCCATTTTAGGCATCCTGACAACATTTCCTACTTTCTTTTATTTAAGAAAAAAAAGGGGGGGTTGGCATTAACCAGCTGGGGGAAGTAGAGGCCTCATTGTAGGAGGGATTTTGAAATGCGCTTTTTGCGCGGGAGGGTCTGTGCCTGTCTTAGGTTGGGGCTGCACCCAATCAGTCTTACCCGTCATTGGGAACATAGCAGCAGAAGGCCATGCCCCTGTTTTAGGTTGAATGATGGGTCAGTCCAGTTGCCCATCATTGGCTAGCCAGCCCATTGAGCATTTTGCTCAGCTAGAATGACCCTAGTACTAATGAGGCGTGCTTCTTAGAGAACAGTTAGGTTGTTCCTGTCTCCTGCAGTGCTTTGCCTCACACCCAGCGGTACCAATGGTGGCAAGTTCTAGGAGTGGCTTGTCGGTTCCCTTTGGGGGAAGGTGGCTATAGCCTGAGCAGTGAGAAGATCGTGGTAGCTTGCGAGAAGATTTTGCTGACCTGTGGGAA
>JAKSZT010054124.1:378517-448078 GCA_026826555.1 Tolypeutes matacus
TCTCCAGAGTCAGATGGGGAAGGGTTATCCGCCAGGTGATCAATTAAATTGCCCTGGCAATTGGCAGGTGAAACGGGGGCGCCTTGAAGGCACGAACGAATGGCAACTAGGGTAGGGAGTAGACCAGGGGGAAAATGTTTATTTTCATGTTCAATGGCAGCCATGACGTGATTTATTAGCTTATTGTATGTCGCGGGGTCCCATAGATGGCAAGTCGCTAACCAAGGGTTAAAAGGAAGCAGAAGGTCCCAATATATCTGAAGCTGTTTTACGGAGACCTTCAGTCGGTTAGTATCTAAGAGACCGGCCAGCGCTCTCACTTGGGGTGCCTGACGAGAGGAGACTCGCGCTCCCATATCGACGCTTTGGGAGAGTGATGGGGACTCTGAGGCACATTAGTTAGCATGGGGTGGGGTCGCTAATTTAAGCACGACGGGTTAGGGAGAAAAGGAAAGTATATACTGAGACAACACAGAGGAAGAATAGCGCAAGAAAGATTCGCTCCCAGAAATTCCAGTTTGGAGGGGCGGCGGAGGCCAGGCAGAAAGCGAAAGTAACAGAGGTTAAAGAAAGCAGAACAAGAAGGAGAGGAGGCATTGAATTGATAGATACTAGACAGAAGAGAGGGGGCGCCAAGTTATAGAGCAAGGCGCTGGAGATACTTACAGAGTGCCGCTATTTGAGGCCGATAAGAAGATGAGGCCCTTCCGTCGGGGCGCGGCGAGAGGTGGGGAGCCCCATGTTGGGCGCCAATTGTGGTTGTTCTGAACCACTTGTTGGCGGAAGGGGAACGCTGAGCGGCAACCAGCGTTCGGGGGCCCAGACTGCATGGAGGGCGCACGGAGGAAAGACCACCACGGAGACGAGGTAAGTACGCAGGCCTAATTTATTGGGGAAATGCACAGCCTTTTATAAGTAGGGTGAGGGGTGGTGTAGGGGTTAGGGCATGAAAAAAGAGGAAGTATGTGTAAGGCATATAAGGCAGGCTGGTATTGGGCACAGTTGGTTGCTAGGGAGGGTTTGCTATCTGTGGAAGGTGGGGAGGTTTCGCGCGCGCGGGAGCAGGGTGAGCTATTTCCTTAAAGAAGGCTAAGTAGTAGAAAGCCACATAACGTTAGGCGACCATTCTGGCTTGCCTTAAGGCGCCATTTTAGGCACAGTGCCCTCACTTTAGAAATAACTTGTTAGTGCCTACTCTGTCAAAACATACATCTGCTTTATGATCCTGCAGTTTATCTTCTATATACACAGAGAAATATGTGTTGATGTGGAATAAAAAACACAAGAACAGCCACTTTTATATAGGATTTCTTTTCCTAATAACCAAAATATGGTAATGACCAAAATAACCATTGTTAGGAAAATGGATAAATAACAGGCAAATTGTTCATATAGTTAAATACTCATTGCAATGAAATATAAAACCAATGATAGAACAAATTGAGATAATCTGATAGACATATGGTGAGCAAATGTAGTCAAAAAAAGAGAATATACTTTTAAATTTTCTTTATTATTTAGTTTTTATTTTTTCATTTTTAAAGAAGCTTTAGATTATAAATGCTACATAAAAAATAAAGGTATTCTCATATGCCCCACACCCTGCCCTTCCCACACTTTCTCACATTAATAGTTCAAGAGTAGTAATATAGTAATAGAAACCAACAACAAAAGTCAAAATATTTGATAAATCAAGGGGATTTTGAGACCTATGAAGAAATAAACATATATTCAGATGAAGTATAGCAGATAAAAATGCAATCCTATCAGCCCTATGTTATGAGAAATGTTAACAGAAATTCTTGAAGTTAAAGGAAAATCATTCCAGATTAAATCACTGGATGTGTCAAGGAATGATATGCACTGGGAGTGTTAAATATGTGTATACTGAAATGTTGTAAATACTAAGTTAAGGCAGACAGTGATGAGTAGAAGATGAATACTGAAATATCTAAGATAATAACTAAAAATGAGATATATGGTTTATGAATAAATGACTACTAGAAAAGAAAAAATTAAAAAATTAAATAATTTTTCATAATCCATTGATGGAAAAATGGGGCAAAAACAAATGGGGCAAGTATCAAACAAAAACACATTGAGGTAGCATGGAATTATGTACCCCAGAAAACCATGTTCTTAATCTTAGTCCATTCCTGTAGGTGTGAGCCCATTGTGAATAGGAAGTTTTGATGAGGCTGCTTCAGTTAAAGTGTGGGCCAATTGCATCAGGATGGGTGTTCATACTATTAATGGAAGTCTCATAGAGAAAGGCACAGAAAGAAAAGTCATGATGGGCAGCCAGAAGCTGAAGAGAAGGGAGAAAACATATCCATGTACATTACACTGTGATGGAAAAGCCAAAGAATCTGAAAGACTGCTGGCTAGCCAGAAGATACTGAACCTGGGGGGAAGCAAGCCATGAGCCAACACATTTCTGCTGTTAAGTCAGCCCATTGTAGGGTAATTGTTCTACCAGCTACGAAACTAAAACAAACATGATAGCAAAGAGAAAGCCAACATGAGAGAGTAACTATATTTAATAAAATCAACCTAAAAAATTCAACTCAAAGAATAGAACTATCAGAATGGTTAAGAAACACGCACTGTGTATCTATGTTGTTGACAAAAAAAAATGTATTTTTTTAAAAAGAACATATATGTTGACAATAAATTATAAAATAGATGGAAAAATATAAATGCTGAAAAGACATCTGGTTTTTGACAGCAAAACTCAGTGATGAAAATGAGGGCCACTGAGTATACCCTTTGACTGGATTGTACCAGACATGGGATTGTATAAACACATTGAATCCTATGGTAGAAGATGGACTGTGGTTAACCAAACAAATATGAGAGCATTCTCTCATGACCTATAACAAATATATAATACTAATACAGAATGTAAATAATAGGGTAGATTGGGGGAAAACACACCAAATGTAAAACATGGACTATAGTTAGTAGTAGTATTTTAATGATGCTCTTTCACAATTTGTAACAAATGTCTCCCAACAATGCAAGGTATTCCTGGTGGGCTGATGTGTGGTGTATGATGTTATGCATATTTGTTTGCAACTTCACAACTTTTACTCTACAGTTATTCTTTATGTATGTTCATGTATGAGTGATGTAATTCAATAACATTTTAAATGAAAAAATTAAAATTAAAAATTAAAAAGATATTTTTGTGAAGCTGATTGACCATATCTTTGTCAGTAACTGTAGGGCCTCAAGGCAAGAAGTATAAAAAATGTTGAGATAAATTTTGCATCATGATAAATCATTCAATGCAATAGAAACACCTAATGATTCCAAATTTATATATGTATACTAATATTTCTTAAGCGTATATAGTGCAAGAAATTACATAATGAAAAATAGAATTTTTAATCACCTAAAAATCATAGTTTATATGAATAAATAAAATTCAGTCAGTATATAAAATATGAGGAAAAATCAGACACATAGACTTGAACAGAGCAAATGACTAACTTGTCTTAATTAGCACTATACAGTGTCATGCTTAAGGATCCAGGATATACATTATTTTCAAATGTGTACCAAAATAAATCATATACTACATGAAAATTCGGTATACGTCAGCAGTTTTGAATCAGAGAGGAAATTGCCTGACCATAGTTATTTAAACTGTAAATCAATGACAAAAAACATTAAGAGTATGCCTAAGATCCAGGGAAGGCTTTCACACTCCTGACAGGTTCTGACTCATCTAATCAATATCATTGTTTCGACAATTAAACAGCAGATATCGTAGTACTTTCTAACATGCACTTTTCATCAGATCCTAGTCTGAATGCTTTCCACATTCTATTGTGTCACATCTCAACAAGCTCATAAGTTTGGACATCATTATTAACATATTAACAGATGAAGAAATTGAGTCACGAGAGAAGTGATGTGAAGAGCTGAAAAATGACTCACGGAGCTCACAGGCCTTATTAGTGGTATTTGGCACCAGGCTAGTAAATAGTATACAATAACTTTATGGTGACATTTTGGACAACTCCAGAATGGTTGCTTTGTCATTTAATCCCGCAAAAATTTTGAGATTTTGGCCTCACTAGTGAAAATCAGAACATTCCTTAGAACAAAAACTGAGAAAATATTTTTCAAATATCAATCCAGAAACACCTGATTTCAGGGGTTAGGGTGAATTCAGATTCTTGGTCTCTCCTCTCCTGTTTGGTCTTTAAGAGGAACAAACATTTCACGGTAAGAATCATCATGATATTAGAAGAATTTTAGTTTTATTTCTATTTTAATTATTCTCTCATTAATCTTCACCAATTCCTTTCACAAAATCAATATTAATATACTAATATTTCTTGATAGACAAAAGTTGTGTGCATGCACAGATTTTATTTAAGTCTACTTCTTTCATTATCTAGAATCAATTATCATCCACAAATTACCTCTGGGCAATGTCTACACCATAAGCCAAGGACTGTGCTCCCATGGATTTCCCCCAATGCCATCTGGAACTAAATATAGAGGCACTTGTTATAAAACAGAAAGATTCTTCTCAGGATGTCAGTAGGCCAAGTAAATCTGCCCACTTATGATTGCCTGCTTCTGAAACAGGATTGAACCTTCCTAGAAACCCTGACTTGCCTATGTGGCATAAGAAGACAAAATATCATG
Source organism: Tolypeutes matacus (assembly GCA_026826555.1). NCBI lineage: Eukaryota > Metazoa > Chordata > Mammalia > Cingulata > Chlamyphoridae > Tolypeutes > Tolypeutes matacus. Next base: position 383,183 of record JAKSZT010054124.1, read on the forward strand.
TGAGTATTTTTGTTATTAGTTTCTTTTTTCCTTCTCCTTTAACTCACTCCATGAATCAACCACACTTCTTTCCTGCAGTGTTCACTTATTGAGGTCAATGATTCCTTTTTTTTTTTTTTTTTTTTGCATTGAATTATTTCACTTCAGAAATAATTTTCAGGAGAATTGCTAGTTCTGCAAGGATGTGAAAAGTGAACATATATCAACAGTGGATGGAGCCAGTGTCACAATGAAGGCAGGGCAGGGTGTCTCTACATGCTGTCCATAGTTTCAGTATGGAGAGTGCTAATTTCCATTTATAGTTAAATAAATGTAGTGAGGAGGATTGTATTTATCTATGAAATGGAAATAATGATTTATGCATAGTATTGATATTCAATTGATAATTTTACAAATATTGCTTATTATTTTTCTTTGCCAACCTATACCAAAGAAAGTTCTACTTATTCAAAGTGAATCAGTGGATCTTTTACACAGTATAAAATTCTAACATATTATCTTATTTTCAGGTGTAATTATAGTATGTTGTCATAGTATATCAGGAAAGAGTATGTTAGCATTTGTTCATTATTCATCCCACATCTTCCGGATCAGTGTTTGTCTATAAGTCAGTCAAATATATTTTGAAAGATTGAGATAATTATAAATGAATCAAAATTAGATGGCTGTGTGAGTGAATATATTAATGCAGAAATATACTAAAAGAAATTCTTGCAATTCTTCAGGGTGAAAAAGGCATCTGTCATGTCTTTGCCTAAAAGGCAGCAAGTAATTTTCATTTACAATTTGAGGGATGAAAGCACCCACGAAACATTCTAGCCACCCCAGGAAAACTTTATTGAGCAAAGGAATCCCCTAGTACCTGCCAGACTGCAGGTCAAGGAATAGTCCCAATTTACCAATAATCTTTCATTATTTTTCATTATTTTATATTGATTTTATATTGTCATGCTACTTGGAAAAAAACCCTAATAAACAATGCCAATCATTGTGTTCTCCTTTTCCTTTCTCTTTTGCTTGGTAAAAAAAATTAGCACTCTGTATAATTAAGATGGAAAAAATGTAAATGCTGAAAAGACATTGGCTTAATCATATTGTCAGTGACTTGTAATTCATATTCATACATTTTTTTACATAGATACTATTTGTGTCCTGCCCCATTGAAATGTTTTACAAATGACAAGTTCATAAATTAGGTATTGTTACATATTTTATTGATAAGAAAATTAAGGTTAACAGATGTTTGAGAGTCCTCCCAGTGCTACAAAGCAAGTAAATGGCAAAATTGGGATGCAAAGTACATATCTTTTCCCTGAAGGCCAAGACATTACAACTTTGCAAAACTGCCATGTGGAAATTCAAGTTGAAACCTAAAATGTATTGTTGAATGTCATACAATAACTAATATCCACTCGGTATTTAAATGGTATGTGGTGGGCTGAGTTGTGTATCACAGTTTGGACATGTTCTTGGTATTGGTCAGCAATTTTTTGGCATGGACCCATTGTAAGTAAGATCTTGTCAAGATGTTACTTCAGTTAGGGTGTGGTCCTGGCCCCACTGAATCAGGTTCTGGCTTCATTCTGGATTACTAGAGTCATTTATAGGCAGAGTTAAAGTAAGATGGAGAGAGAAGCCCAGACAGGCCACTATGTACAGTGTCATGTAACAGAAAAGCAAAGGACCAAGGAGTGCCTGCAGCAAGACTCAGAAAGCCAGTCATCTGGGGGATGGGGGAATCAGCAATTGGTGATGCTTTGATTTTGGACTTCTCCTCACCTCAAAACTGTAAACCAGTAAATCCCCATTCTTTACAGCAGCCTATTGTATAGTATTTGATTTAGCAGCTGGGAAACTAAAACACTCATAAAGCCTATTGCATTTCTACAATATGGTATCAACAGTTTGATTAGATTTGAATTAATTAATTGCTTTTAAGAACTCAAGCTACAGAAAGAAAAGGCACAGGTTAGGATGGAGCTACTTATAAATATTGAACTAACCATTTTAAAGTTGAATATATATGCTAGCAATAGGTTGTCAATAAACAGTATGGAATAAAACAACAGGAAGAGCAAAAACTACATAATGAACCATTTTTGAGGGTCTTAAGAACATCAAAAAGGAGCAAAATACTTGCTACAGGAAATTATTCAGAAAGTGAAACTTTCCCTGCCTTCTAGGAGTTTGCACAGATTCTCTGTTACAGGTAATTACATTGGCCATGATTAAAAAAGGAGCCAAAAAACAAGAATCTGACATGTGGGGACACAGCAAGAGTTCCATTAGCAGTGAATGTGAGGGTACAACATAAGCGCTTCATTTGACAATTACTTTCCACGGCTTCAAGTCATCACGGAAATTAGATAGCTTAAGCCCATCCAGGGCAATATTTGGTGGGCTGTAGTATGTGTTTAGGATAGGACACTGCAATTCTTTCTGTGATGGAACATTCATGCTAACTATTTACCACTAACATTAACACTAATGAAAGGGAAGGTTATCAAGGAATTATCTGAGAGTACAATATCCATTAACTCATCCATCATCAATAATCCATATATTTTGCAAGTGTAAAGAATGTACATTCTTCATGTCACAGCTTACTGAAATTCTGAAATATGTTTAGGTTTATGATTAAATATAGCAGTATTTACAAAAATCAGAAGGCTCAACATACTTCACTTAGTCACTTGAGGATTTGGGATGTAGTGGGAGGTGTGGGAGGTGGGCAACATGGGAATCTCAGTGGGTTCCGTGTAATATTTTGGTAATCTAAGCACCTCTTAAAATACATTTATATATATATAAATAACATTTTTGTAAGCAAATGCACATATATGCATATATATTTAAATATTATTTTACAAATACTGGTATGTATTGTGAAAATTTTGGTTTTTACCCACAATAAAAAATAAAAAAATTTTTAAAAAAAGAGTAAATACTGAGTCTGACAAATAATATGTATTTATCCTAAGTTCAAGGAAATATATTAAAGCCATTATTCATATTTTCTAGAATCATGAAGATTAACTGTAGTGAAATTAATTAATATATTAATCAATAAATCAATTCATAACATTTTCACTAGGGTCATTATTCCTCGGCAAATTTTTGTCCTTAAAATATTGAAATATATTATAATAGTCAAAAATGATTATATTTAGAAATTCAAGGAGTAAAAATGGAAACAAAAAGTCAAGCAGAAGTTCACCTCCTCCAGTAACTGCCTTCAAAAATGTGTTTTTAAATTGTTTTATTATTTCTAGAGATTTTCTATTTGAAATACTTTATAATATTTAATTAATGAGGTAAGAATTTCTTGGAGGATTATGTCTGGATTTTCAATTATGCCATGCATTACATCTAAGATGATCTTAACTATTTTATAACATAATGGAGAGGCTCTAAGTCATGTACCCAAATTCCACCAAAATTTAGATCTATGAGATCATTTATTTAAACAGTTGTAAAAGAAGAACTTATGGATGTCAGAAAATTATTCAATAGATCTGAGGTCATGAGGGGAAATTTTATTTTGTATTATATATATTATATGAGTTGGATCTTTGCAGCTTGCCAGAATTATGTCAGATATTTATGGCAATCAGCATAAAGTATAAGAGGAAAACATGAGCAAAGTTTCAGAAGAATGAGAGAAGGCAGGGGGACAGGGATAATAGATTAAATATGAGCAGAACAGAGAAGAAGAAGAGGAAAATAGGAGAAGAAGGTAAAAGATCAGAATCCTAAACTAAGGAAGATGGAATGAAGTATGAATACAATTTGGAAGTGATTCCTGAGAAATATACCTTAGATCTTAATGTACCTTTAATGGGATGAGTAACTGTACTAATATAGAGGACAATCTTGAGTGAGCAGAGATGTGACACCAAAGAAGGAAATTCTTGTAATATTCTTCAGTCTTGACAGATCTTCAAAAAGTTGAAATTGGTGGGGGGAGCCACCTGAAATTCTGATGAAGTTGTTATTGGAATGAGATGATTAGATGATGTCAAGGAACCAAAATGTTAAATTTCAGAGAAATACTGAGATTGATGGAAAATACACTGTTTAGAAAGAACTAGTGAATAGAGATAGGGAGAAAATGTTACTAAATTAATGAATCAGCATTTCAGAAATGAACTTTTGAGTAGTGAAACCCGAGTTTATGAAAATTCAAGGAGTGCGTGGAGATGGAGAACAAACAAAACTTGGAATTTAAATAGGAGACATTGGTATAAATGAAAGAAGAGAAGGAAGGATGGCTGGGACATTCAACTTATCCTCAAATATGAATATTTGCATGTACCTTAAGACTACAGATGATATGGATAAAAATACTTAGGAATGATATTGAGGTTCTATCTTATTATAACAATATCACTTAGGATTATTTTAGGGGGTGATACTAGGTTTTGAACCCGGGATCACATACATATGAAGCAGGTGCTCAACCACCAAGCTACACCTGTTCCCCAAGTGTTTTTTTTTTTTTTTCTTTCTTTTTTTTCCCAAGTGTTTTTTAATAGATATAAAAGTATGGTGATGTAGTGAAAATACTGACAAAACAAATATTTATACTCTTGTTTTGATTAAAATAATGATTTAATAGATTGTCCTGATTTGGTTATTGCATACTGTTGGGCAAGGCTGGGAAATATAAAAATATAGAGCGATATGGAAAATGGTTTTGAAAAAATCTAATTGCCCACTTAATACTCAAGATGGAAATAAATGGAGTGATGTTTCAGCTCAGGATCACTGTGCTTGAATAAGACTCCTGCAGTACTTGGCAGCTGGGATGTAACCATAAAAACGCATGGTCAGACTGAGCAAGGGGCAAAATAGTGAAGCTCGGGAGGATGAGGAGCATTGCAGGAGGAAATGCACCATGGGGCACTGTGCCATCTGAGCAGATATAAGTAGCCTAGAAGACATGCTTGCCATTTACATAGCCATTGCTTTCTGTGTTTTCTTGATCTTCCAGTGACCTGGTTTTTTCATTGTAATTTGCTTATATTAATTGCTTATCTGTAACTGTAATTACAATTACAGAATATAATATATGATTAAGAAAACTACCTAGGGCAATCTAAATAAATACAATCTTGTGCTAATATCGTTCCATTCAATTATGGTATTTAGGCCAAGGAATGATCAAAATGAAGCCATAAGTGATGTAATAAAATATTTAAGTGAAAAGGGAGGGGGGAGAAGAGGGAACGAGAGAGAAAGGAGTGATTGAAGAAAAAACGTTAAAATAAATATAGTACATGTTAATAATTGCTGGGAAAAGATGTATGTAGCCAGAATAAATTTGATTTGAGAGATAGAATTTCTTAAAGTTGATTTTCCAAATGAAATGAGTCGCAAAAGAGATAGTGGTAAAAATAAAAGTAAAATAAATTTTCCACCTGGAGGTTACATAATTGATTATAACTACTTGTAATTCAAGAGAAGCTCTTATAAAAGAGAAGTTTCCTATCACTATTCAGATTCATTTTGGTCATGGACTAATAATAAATAAATAATATTTAGAGAATATTTCTGAAGAGTCTGGCATACAGAATTTAACTATATTAGCTCAATAAACCCTACAGGCAAATCTTTGAACTTCAATATATATATTTTACTTCCAATATGTGATTGAATTATATGCAAATATTAGCACAAACTAATAAAGATTACATTTTATTTATTTATTCATTTATTTTTGAAGAAGCTTTAGGTTACATAAATGTTACATCATAACATAGGGGGTAAAGCTTACATTTTAATGTTAATTCTCCCCTTAAAATAAGGTATGAAGCAGGGAGACTAAAGAAAGCTGAGGCAATACTGTGTTGTTTTACTATAAACCAATACAGAGAAGAAATCAAATAATCTTGTGCCTATAAATGTATTCAGGCTCATTTCTTTCCTCCTGTACATTTTGCCTGTTTCCTTATCTGCCTTTGGTTCTCCATATCCACAGCAAATTATGCTAAAAATATTCAACTCTACCACAGTGACTGAGTTCCTGCTTACAAGGTTTTCTGATGTATGGGAGCTCAGAGTCTTCCATGCCTTGCTGTTCCTACTGATGTACTCAGCAACCCTGATGGGCAACTTTCTCATTGTCACAGTAACCACACTCAACCAGAGTCTTCATACCCCCATGTACTTCTTCCTTAGGAATCTGTCTGTCTTGGACATGTGCTACATTTCTGTCACTGTTCCCAAGGCATGTGTCATCTTCCTGCTTGACAACAGAGCAATCTCCATGGCTGGATGTGCAACTCAGATCTTCCTTGTGTTTTTGTTTGTTTATACAGAACTGCTGTTCCTCACCATCATGGCCTTAGACCGCTATGTGGCCATCTGTCAGCCCCTCCACTACCCTGGGATCATGAACCCTTGGTTCGGTGTCCAGATGACACTGTCCACCTTATTTAGTGGTGTGGTCTTTGCAGGATTCCACACTGGAAACACATTCCGGCTGCCCTTCTGTCAGTCCAACGTGGTCCATCAGTTCTTCTGTGAGGTCCCCTCTCTGCTGAAGCTCTCCTGCTCTGAGATCTCAAGCAATGAAATTTTAATCCTTATCTCAACAGTGCTGATTGGTGGTGGCTGCTTTACCTTCATCACCATATCTTATATTCACATATTTTCTACTGTACTCAAATTACCAAACAGAGAAGAACAAGGAAGGGCTTTTTCCACCTGTGTCCCTCACATCCTCATGGTGACTGTCTTTGTCAGCTCAAGGTGCTGCTGTGTATGTGAAGCCAACCTCCAGCTCACCCACAATTCAGGACATGGTCACTTCTGTGCTCTATTCTACAGTCCCTCCCTTCTTGAACCCTATAATCTACAGTCTTAGAAACAAACAGATAAAGGAGGCTTTAAGGAGAATTATGAGCAGAAAGTTTTATTGGAGAAATTGATAGGACAATTGTTTCAAGACATTCCCACTTTAATTAGCTGAGTTGAAAATGTCTCAAAATTAAAACTCTTGCTTATTTCCAACTTTCAGGGACATGACTTGAATTTTCAATGAAAGCCATTGTATTATGTGTCAGCATAATAACAGCACAATTGTATTTTAATTTGAGACTTTTCCCTCCCGAAAATGAATGTTTTCTGATCTCAGATACCTGAAACATCACTGCAAAAGCCAAATTTTTTTGCCAAGTAGTTCCATTTCCATTCATTCTTCTTTATTCTTAGAGAGTTCTAGAAAATGTAAACTGTTTGGCAACTTTCTTTCATCTATTTTTGCACTTAAAAGAGTCAGAAAAAATCATTCATTCATCATATAGTTAAAATAATCCTAAATATGTATATTCACATCGAAAAGCTCATCATAAAACTACATTAATTATTTTTTTCTGAATAAAATATAAGTATCTGAAGAAGGTATGGATAGTAATTGAGGTAAAGTATATTTCTTTATATTTCATAATGAGGAAGAACACATTTTAAATAAGAATTACTTTTGCTCAAAGCAAAGAAAATATTTAAAAAATGGTAAATCATTAGTATGTTCAGAAAGTTTAGGATTAAAACTGTTTCCTGGCAGGTTTATGTTCTCCATACCAAGAAGACAAAAGTGAGGTAAGTATTTTTATTTAAACCTTATGATACTTCTAAACCCACGTATCAAAATATTAAGATGATGAAACAATGAAATTAGGTACTTATATTGAGTGTTCTGTATGTGTTACATATATTAGAGTCTATAACCCATATAATAATCCTTGAATTAGGAGCAAAACTCTCTAATGGCTGAAAACTACTTTGCATCATGGATAAATAAGTTTCTGAAACATATTTTATTTCACAGATAATCAATAAAATATTGCAATTTAGTTCTGTAAATTGAGATCATATATGTCACTTGTTGTAATTGCTTCTTCTGCTCCTTCTTAGACTGCCATCCCAGGGCACTGAAATATTGTTAGTGGAGAATTATAATCTTTGCTAACTGTTATCTTGTCTGCACAATTTGTATTATATACCACTTGCACTAAATCATAGAGTATGTTCCATCATATATGAATGTGCACTTATACAGTATCCATATTTGTAATTGTAGAAATGAATTGTGGTTAAAATGGGAAAATTTAGGTTATAATTGTTACTAGATAAAGATTTTAAAAATTAACAACAACATAGTATTGTATAAGACGGTGAACTGTAATGTAAATTATGACTATAGTTAGCAGTCTAATTATAATATATTTTCATCTACTTTAAGAAAGATACCACAATAATGCACACTTATCATAATAAGAGGGCACAGTATATGAAAATTCTGTATTTTCTGCATGATTTTTCTATAAACTTACAAATTTTCTAATTTAAAAAAATGGCCTGACTATATACCAAAAACATATTGTGTGTTTGGTAAAGTGAAAACAATAATATAATGTACAATTCAATTTGGAGTCCAGTGCCTTAAGGGGAAGGATGATCATTTCCTGTAAGTTTTAGAGACCTTATTTTGAAATATACATTTTAATGAGGTGGCATAACGTTGTGCACACTTCATTATATAACATGGCAATATATAAAAATACATTAAATGAAAGTGGAGAAATTTAAAAATATCATATTTGAAGTTTAACGTATGGCTGACTAAAACTGATCAAGAATGTATAAAGTAAGAATTAATATAAGATTTGAGTGTAATTTACCAATTTGCCCAAGTTGAAATTCATAGGACACTATACTCTAAATGTTCAAAATATATTTTCTTTACAAATGAACATTCATAATTCACCAAATTTTACCATATTCTGGATCATAAGGAAGTCTGCACAGATTACAAAATGCTAAAACTGTACAAAATATTCTCTTTGACATCCTCTATCAAAGTAATAGAGGGGTATTGAAATCTCTGAATCTCATTGCTCATGTGTCTAATTTCTCCTAGCTGTTCTCAGCTTGCTTTATGTATTTTGAAGCTCTTTTTCTTTTGCTGTGTTAATGGTAAGTACATTTATGTCATCCTGATAAATTGACTCTTTTACAAATATGAAATAGCATCCTTTATGCCTGGTGTTTGCTCCAAAGTCTACATTTTCTATTATTAATCTTAGGACTATACCTTTTTAAAAAGTGTGTTAACATGTATAACTTTATGAATCCTTTAATTAAAAAAAATTTTACTGAGGTATATCATTCATGGGTCTCTGTATTAAAGTTAAATTCTAGAAGGTAACATATAATTGGAGCTTGCTTTTAAATCCTATGTAATATTCTCTGCCTTTTAATTGTGGTGTTTTCCTATTTAAATTATCTGTAATTATTGATGTATTTAAGTGTTGAATATATAAAATATTTTTGTTGTTTCATTTTTCCAATTCTTTGTTCTCTATTTCTACCTTTTCATTCTTCATTTGGATTGATTAAGTTTATTTTATCTTCTTATTGGCTTTTAGCTATATATATGCATATTACTTCCTAAAGCTGTTTTTTTGTTTAGAGCTTGTATATATTTAACTTTTCTCAGTCTACTGTCATATGATATGTCATTTTACATATACATGAAGAAGAAAAACTATCACATATTCAGCAATTTCTTTTTACGATTTCTGCTGCTCTACATTCCTAAGTGTAGATCCATATTTTGAAAATATATTTTTCCTTCAAAGGTTTTATTAAACATTTTTATAGTATATATCTCGTGGTGATGAATTATTCACACTTTTGTGTGATTCAATACTCTTAATTTATCTTCATTTGTGTAAGTTATTTGTATAAAATGTAATTCTATATACAGGTTTTATCTTAATTCCTTGTTAGAATTATGCTGTCATATTTATCTTTGTTCTTCTGCTTGTAATATACCTCACTTTTCTTGGATGCTTTAGACATCCAAGAGAGAAGTATAGAATAGACCTATCCATTTCTGAAGGAAGAAATGAGAAGCAAATTGAGGTCACAAGGCCCAAGCACCAACAAAGCACAGCAGGGTAAACTCCATTCTTTTCCAAGGTCTGCGGATAATCTGTCGTTTGTTGCTTTGTGTGTGCACCCGCTATAGTGGCAACCCCTCACTTCCCAAGCATTGGAGCTGTGACCATGCTTATTCCAAACACTGGGGCACAAGCCCTGCCTTATGCACATGTTGCATGGAATGTCCTCTCGCTTAACCTGAAGAAATCTCTTCTTCTCTGACCTCTACTTCCATGGTTCTTCCTTTATATTTCTTTCATTTTTCTTTCATTTTGTCCCATCTCTATATTTCCAGACTGGGAATGTTTCTGGGGTTTAGATCATATCCCCTATCTAAGTAAGTACAAGTCATAATTTTCATTCCTACAACTGTGTACCCATTTGTGAACAGAACCTTTGAAAATGTTTTCATTATTTAAGGTTTGAACACATTTGTGAATAGGATTTTTGAAAATTCCATTCAGATTAGACCAAATTTAATCAGAGTCAGTTCTTATCTATATGACTGGAGTCCTTGTATGCCAAAGAAATTCAGATACAATTAGTAAAACCCAGAAATTAGTTACAATAAAAGGATAAGACACAAGCCAAAGAAACCCAAGAATTGTGGTAAGTCAGCACTGGTATGCTACAGACTTTGGGGAGCAAACATGGCCTGTCAAGAACTGGATTTTGTTGGTGATAGGGGATGCATGGGAGGGATTCATCTAAGGCATAACTCTAAGGCATATAGATGTGTTCAGTTGTTCATGAGGCATTGTCACAGTGGGTGGAGAGCCACACAATAACCAAAAGAATATCGAATTCCATTCCCAGGGAGCTCTACTACATTCCCTAATGGAACAGCAAGAATTCCCCTAGTATTGGGGCAGTGCCTAGTGAAAGATGTTGGACCATTGTGATGGCCCTTGAAATTGATGATTGTACTTAAGAAACTTTTCCTCTGAAATTGAAACTTAGCTTAACATTATATGTTGCCTAAGAGTTACCTCCTGAAATTCTCCTGTCGCTTACAGGTAGCCTCTTTCTAAGCCAAACTCTGCATATAAATACACCACACTCCCCTCAGTGTGGGACATGACCCTTAGTGATAAGTTTCCATGGCACTGAGGTATTATTATCAAGCACCAATAACAATGCCTCTGGAAAAAGACCTGACCAAAAGGAGGAAAGAGTAAGTATAAATGAGTTTTTATGGCTAAGAGATTTTAAAGTGAGTTGGGAGGTCATTCCAGAGGTTACATTTATTCACATCTCAGCAGGATCTCATTGACTGACACAGTAAATAATACCTCAAATAGTGGGGCACCTGAGGGCTCTAGAGGCATCCAGACACTATAGGCAGGGCAGACAGCTCAGGAATTTTGTTTTCTGCCACTGGACCTTACTTTGAAGTTTATGCTCCCCTGTGTGACACAGTTGGACTCATTTGTGTTTTCCCTACACGTTTCCTCTGCACCTTCTATTTGAACCTATATTTATTATTATACTTGATATGTGTATGTCCAAGAGACTTAAATCTTTGGTCCATCCATGTGACAGTTGGGCCCTGAATCTCAGCAGAGTTGTAACACCATCTCTCCAGTTCATTGGACTCACCAAGGACAACTAAAAATGAGATGATGATGGACAATGGCCATCCCAAGGAACATAAAAGATCTGGAAGATAGTCCCATCCATCTGCCCCATGAGATCTAAGCCCCCTCTCACTTACAGGCAGAGTGGGCATCACCATTCCCAAATCCTCTAGATTGGGGAATGAAGAATGGACTAAAGTAAAATTACTATTATTCTACTGTAGCTTTATTGTTATTCTAGAAATGGAGGAACTCTTATCATTAATGTGGAGGCAGTGACCACCAGATATTCTGAGGGGAGGGAGAGGGAAAATAGGTGTAATATGGGGGAATTTTGGGACATTGGAATTGTCTTACATGACATTGAAATGAGCAATACAGACAATTATATGTTTTGTCACGTCTTACAAAATTGTGTGGAACAGAGTGTAAACTATAATGTAAACTATAATCCATGGTTAGTGGCAATGCTTCAATATGTGTTCATCAATTGTAACAAATGTACCACACTAATGAAGGCTGTTGTTAATGTGGAAAATTTTGGAGGAGTAGGGAGTGGGGCATATTGGAACCTCTATATTTTTTGTGTAACATTTATGTAATCTACAGTATCTTTTTTTTTTCTACAGTATATTTTAAAAAATGTATTATAAAAGAACTGGATTTTGGATATCTAGCTCTGTAACCAAGAGTTCAGAATTAAGAAATGATTGTGATTACTGAAACATATATCGTTGCCTATTAACCTTCAAGTATAGGTTAGAAAAGGCAAAAGTAAATATGTGAAATTACTGAAACTTGATGAACTAGAATCCAGATACCTTGATCTACGATGATGATTATAAGCCTATATAACTGTTATCTTTTGATTGAAAAATCTTATGACTCACACCCATTTTTGTACCTATCCACATCTGGTTTTTACAACTTTGAAGTCTTATGATCACTAGACAGCCCCCTTAATGTTTATTAACAAAGAAACCTATACCAGCCCTACCCCAATTATTCATTAGCATAAACCTGTTTTTAGATAGTATAAAACTATCAGAATTATTGCAATTCAGGGAGACATATTTTAGTCCATTAAGGCCAGCTGAGTGCCTTGCTATGTACTGGCAATACATTCTTTCTCTCATTGAGACACTAATGTCTCAAGAATTGACCTTTGGAGTGCATTTGGCACGAAAAAAAAACTGACTTTTGCTTGGTATCAGCTACAAAACTGTGAGCCCATACATTCCTATTTTATGCAAACCAGTGTGTGATATTTTTATAGCAATGCTGAAAACTTTATTGGATTTCATTCAACAATATTGGACAAATGTGAAATGTATATTTATAATTTTTCTGCATAAAATTTTATTAATATTACTTTCTTCAAAGCTTCCTTTACTGGTTTGTTTTTAGGATTTCAGATTATATGATTCAAAAATGGAGGAACCATAATATAATATATAGAAGGAACCATGTCCTGAATGGTTTCAGAAGTTACTGAAGGGTTTAAAGTTCACATATCTTCCAGAGCTGTGGAAGACAGATCCCACAATGATGTAAGAAACACAGGTGGGAAAGGACTTTACTTTTTCTCTCTTTGGTTGGAAACTTGAGGACTGTAGAAAATATGTGAATATAAGACATGGTAATGATGGTAAAGCAGAAACAATAATTATAATCCCATTGCTAAATATCTCAGGGCAAGAGTACCTCATCATAGAGGTTATTTCACAGAAACTGATAGACCAGGTTGGGTTGACAGAAGGGCAGCTGAAATATTTACAGTATTTACACCTGCACAGGCAAGACCACAGTGTTGGGGGGCCAGTACCACACAGACAGAGAATCAGAGGTTCATATTCAAAGGGTATCGGAGGGTCTTGTATGTGGCCACATAGTGGTTATAGCTAGATGGTGAGGAACACCGCATCTTCATATACACTAAAATGTCCAGGGAAATCAGACTTGTACACTCAGCCACCAAAATGGTCAAGTTATAAGAGAGCTCACACAGACAATAGTGACAGTGAAATATACAACACATCTAAGATGGCAAAATTCTACAAGAAGAACTTGTGCATGTGAAGGTTCTGGTCAATAGTGGTGGCAGTGGTAATGAGATGATTCCTTAACTGGGGGCCTGAGTAGGAATAACATGACATGAAGGAAAATTAGCTCCTACCCACCAGCAGAGCCCACAAGGAGAAGATCAGTCAACATGGTAGATTTTACCACGTTCTTGAAATGCTGGCTTATATGGAAAGCAAAAAAATGTAAATCAATGAAAGACATGAAGCATAAAATTAATTGATAATTGAAGGCTATACCAGCAAATTTGAACAGGCAGAATAAAGAATTAGTGATGTCAAAAATAATAATTTGGAAATCATACAGATAGTAGAACAGATAGCTAAAAAGATAGAAAAAATACAGCAGGAACTTAGGCAAATAAATGACAACATGAAACATGCAAACATATGCATTATAGGTATCCCAGATGGAGAAGAGAAAGGAAACAGGGCAGAAGAGTTGTTGGAGGAAAATATGGCTAAAAATTTCCCATCTCTTTTGAGGATAAAAGGATGTACATGTCTAGGAAGTGCAGCACACTCCAAACTGTATGTATCCTAACAGGTCTACACCATGACTTATACTCGTCAAATTGTCAAATACTAAAGACAAAGAGAAAACTGAAAGCAGCAAGAGTAAAGATATCCATCACATACACGGAAAGCTCTATAAGATTAAACACTGATTACTCATCTGGCCATGGAGATGAGAAGGCAGTGATATGATATAGTTAAGGTGCTAAAAGGAAAAAACCTGCCAGCCATGAATTCTATATTGAGCAAAGCTAGCATTCAAAAATAAGGGAGAGTTTAATATAGTCACAGATAAACAGAAATTAAGAGAGTTTGTCAACAAGAAACCTGCCCTTCATGGAGTTCAGGATGTTGAGAGGAAAAAAATAAAAGGATATACCGAGGAAAACTAAGAAGGTGATGATGGAAAACTCCTATCCCAAGGAACAGAGAGAGTCTGCAACTGCCAAGCCAGAGAGTTCCATCCATCTGACCCATGGGATCAAAGCCCCCTCTCAATTAGAGGCAGAGTGATCATCACCATCCCCAAATCCTCAAGATTGGAGAATGAACAATGGATTAACGTAGACTTACTACTATTCTACTATAGACTTATTGTTATCCTAGCAATAGAAAAACTTTGATCATTGATGTGGAGACAGTGGAGGTTCTGAGGAGAGGGAGAGAGAAGATAGGTGTAATATGGGGGCATTTTTAGGACATTGGAATTATCTTGCATGATATTGCAATGACGATATAGGCCATTATATATTTTGTCATAACTTACACACTTGCGTGGGACAGAATATAACCTATAATGTAAACTAAATTCCATGGGTAGTGGCAATGCTTCATCAATTGTAACAAATGTACCACACTAATTTAGGATGTTGTTAATGTGGGAAAGGGTGGGACTGTGAGGGAGTGGGACATATGGGAATCCCCTAAATTTTTTATGTAACATTTATGTAATCTAAAGTTTCTTTAAAATAAATAAATTGGGAGAAATATTAACTAAACCAAAAGCTGGTTCTTTGAGATTAATAAAATTTGCAAATCCTTATGTAGAATAACCATGAAAAAAAGAGAAAAGATGCAAATACATAAAATGAAAAATGGGAAAAGGGATATCACCACAAATCCCACAGAAATAGAGTATCATAAAAGGACACTTTGAAAAATTGTATCTCAACAAGATGGATAACTTAGATGAAATGGGAAAATTTATAGAAACTCACAAGCAGCCTACATTGATGAAAGAAGAAATTGATGGTCTCAACAGAACAATCACACATAATCAGATTGAATGACTTATCAAAAACCTTCCAACTAAAAAGAGCCCTGTACCATAAAGCTTCACAGGTGAATGCTACCAATCATGCCAGGAAGAACTAACAGCATTCCTGCTTAAACTCTCCCAGAAAATATAAGTGGAGGGAACATTGACTAATTCATTTTTAAAACATTTTTTACTGCTTTAGATTATATAAATGTTACATAAAAAAAATTAGAGAATTCCCATATGCCCTACTCCCTACACCTCCAACACTTTCCCACATTAACAACATCCTTCTTTAGTGTGGTATATTTGTTACAATTGATGAACATATATTAGAGCTTTGCCACTAAGTGTGGGTTATAGTTTACATTATAGTTTGTATTCTGTCCTGCACAATTTAGTAACTTATTACAAAATATATACTGGCCTGCATCCATCATTGCAATATCATTCAGAACAATTTAATGTCCCAAAAATGGCCCCATATTACAACTGTTTTTCCCTTTCCATCCCCTCTGAACATCCAGTGGCCACTGTCTCCACGTTAATGATAAAAGTTCTTCCATTGCTACAATAATTCTATAGTAGAAAAACAGTAAGTCTATTGTAGTCCACCGTTCATTTCCCAATCTTGAGGTTTCTGGGATGGTGATGCCCCCTCTGCCTTTGAGAGGGGGCTTAGATCGCATGGGTCAGATGGATGGGACTATCTTGCTCACAGTTGCAGACTCTCTCTGTTCCTTGAAATGGGCATTGTCCATCATCTCCTTGTTAGCTGTCCTGGGTAGCCCAATGAACTAGAAAGTAGGTGTTGCAACTCTGAGATTCAGAGCCCAACTGGCATATGGACAGCCCAAAGATTAAATCTCTTGGACATACACCTATCAAGTCTAGTACTAACTATTAGTTCAAATAGAAGGGGCCAAAAAGCCATGTGTAGGGAAATCACAACTGAGTCCAACTCATTCACACTTGAAAGCATAAATTACAAAGTAGGGCCCACTGACAAGGTGCCGAACTCCTGAGGTGTCTGCTCTGCCTATAGTGTCTAGATGCCTCTAGAGCCCTCAGGATCCCCACTATTTGAGGCAATATTTACTGTGACAGTCTATGAGATCCTCCTGAGATATGCATAAATGTAACCTCTGGAATGACCTCCTGATTCAATTTGAAATCTCTTAGCCAAAAATCGCATTTGTATTTACACTTTCCCCCTTTTGGTCAAGGTCTTTTTCCAGGTGCATTGCTAGTTAGCACTTGGTGTATTAGCTAGCCAAAGGGGTGCTAATGTGAAATACCAAAAATGGGTTGGTCTTTATAAAGGGTATTTATTTGGGGTAGAAGTCCACAGATACCAGGCCATAAAGCGTTAAGTTTCTTCTCTCACCACAGTCCATTGCCACGTGTTAGAGCAAGACAACTGCCGGCGTTTGCCAGGGTTCAGGCTTCTGGGGTTCCTCTCTTCCCGGGGCTGCATTTCTCTCTGGGCTTAGCTCCTGTTTATTCCACAAGGTCAGCTGCAGACGATCAGGCAAATGGCTTGCTTCTCTTCTCCTGGGGCCTTCTTTCCAACATCAAACTGCTTCTCAAAAGACTGCTTCAACTCTTTTCTTTGCCTTGCCTTTTATATTCAATTCCCCACCCACCAGGGGACAGGGCTCAACGCCTTAATCCTAACCTAATCACGCCCAGATTAACAGATCAGTTTACAAGCATGATCTAATTATATTTTTGGAATTCATAATTACATCAAAATGGCCAGCTGTTACACTCCACCCTCTGAATTCCAAAAATACATTACAATATTCAAAAAAACTTAAATCAGTAACAATTCAACTACAAAATCATATCAAAATCATTTTAAAGAAATACAGTTTGTCTTCAGACAAAGTTCCATCTGCTATAGACCTCTGAATCATACAAAGCCATTTAACTGCTTTCAATACACAAATGGAAAGACAAAAGATAAACATTTTCATTATCATAAGAAGAAATTGGGATGTTAAACATGAGTCATGGGTCCTCTACAGTTTAGTAAACATGCAGGGCATCCTCCATTCGATTTCAAAATCTGAGAGTCATTCTTAAGATGATGGTTTCTTTTCCTTGGGGCCACATGGGAACCCACCCTTTCCACAGGCTTGCTCAATGGCCATTTTCTTGGTTCCACCCTCATCAAGCATCTGGGTGTCAACCAAGCTCCAGACCTCACCCTCCAAGAGTATTGGGGTGATTACCACACCTTACCCAATCTTTGGGTTAGAGTCTTAGCCCCCCTAGCACAATGAGGTGAAGACAACATTCCCCCTAACCTTTGGCATACAGGCTCAACCCTCTCAGAGCAACGAGTTGACCACCTGGCCTTCTCTAATCCATGGGGGACAGGTATACCCCTCTCAGACCAATGGGGTGTTGACCTTCACCACCCTAATCTTTGAGGAATGTGCTCCACCCTCCCTGCACCCTGGAGAGGCAAAACTCTTCCTGAACATCGGGTGGAAACATCCACCCTCTTCAACTGCTGGGGAAAACTCACCCTCTCTGTATATATGGGTGGGGCTCCTCTCTTGGCCCAAGGAGATGTTTTAATCCCAGATGTCTGCTTCCACGGTTTTCTTCTTAAAGCTTTTTCTCCTTCAGTCTCTCCTTTCCATGTCCTCTTTTGTTCAAGCTGACAGTGGTTTTGTTCATACAGCATTTTCAAAAACGTTGTTGGTTTAGCATGCAGGAAGCAGGGGTTCAAGCCATCAGACACTAAGACTTTCCACAAGTCTTTCCGAGATAACTGCATCTTCAATTCTGAGTTATGAGTTCCAAGTTTAGTAAAGTCTTCATATAGGGCATTTTCATCTGGGAATTTGATTTCCAGAAACTTGGAAGTTCCAGAATTAGTTTCTGTTTTCTTTTTGCCCAAAAGTTCAGTCCTTAGTGTATTTCTCTCGTCTAGTATTTTGCTATAAGCTGCAAGGAGAAGCCAAGCCACATTCTCTGAGTTTACCTTGGAAAGTTCTTTAGCTAAATGTTCTGGTTCGCCATATTTAAATTCTGTCTTCCATATAACACCAGGAGTTAATCTTGTTAAGTTCTCTGCAACTTTAAAACATGGATCACCTTTCCTCCAGTTTCCAATAATAGTTTCATCATTTACTTCTAAGGAATCATAGAAAGTCTCTTTAGCATCCATATTGCTATCAACAGTTTCTTCAAAGCGATCTTGGCCTTTTCCATCAAGCATTTCACAATTCCTCCAAAAAATACCTCTTACCCATTTATAAAACCGTTCCAACATTTTGGTATATGCAAAAGCACTTCCCCACTCCTCGGTACCAAATTTTGTATTAGTCAGCCAAAGGGGTGCTAATGTGAAATACCAAAAATGGGTTGGTCTTTATAAAAGGTATTTATTTGGGGTAGAAGTCCACAGATACCAGGCCATAAAGCGTTAAGTTTCTTCTCTCACCACAGTCCATTGCCACGTGTTAGAGCAAGACAACTGCCGGCGTTTGCCAGGGTTCAGGCTTCTGGGGTTCCTCTCTTCCTGGGGCTGCGTTTCTCTCTGGGCTTAGCTCCTGTTTCTTCCACAAGGTCAGCTGCAGACGATCAGGCAAATGGCTTGCTTCTCTTCTCCTGGGGCCTTCTTTCCAACATCAAACTGCTTCTCAAAAGACTGCTTCAACTCTGTTCTTTGCCTTGCCTTTTATATTCAATTCCCCACCCACCAGGGGGAGGGGCTCAACACCTTAATTCTAACCTAATCACGCCCAGATTAACAGATCAGTTTACAAGCATGATCTAATTATATTTTGGAATTCATAATTACATCAAAATGGTCAACTGTTACACTTGGTAATAATCCCTGGGTGCCAGGAAGGCTCATCTTCGAGAGTCATGTCAAATGCCAGGGGGAAGGTAATCCCTGTATATCCTGAGTTGGATTAGAGAGAGGCAAGAATAGAATATATGGAACATAGGTCATTTTTAGGGCATTAGAATGTTTTGCATGATCTTGCAATAATAGATCCAGGCCATTTTAAATAACATCAAAATTTATAAAGTGTACAGTCCAAAATCTATTTAATTCTATGATGCCAACATCACCCTAATACCAAAATCAAATAAAGATGCCACAAGAAAAGAAAATGAGATAGCACTCTCTAATGAATCTGAATGCTAAAATCCTCAAAAAAAAAAAAAAAACTTGCTAATCATATTCAACATGCATCATATGAATTATACACCATTATCCATTGGTTTACATCTCTCACATGAAAGGATCATTCAACATAAGAAAACCAATCAATGTAATACACCACATTAACATATTGAAATAAATAAGTCATGTGATCATCTCTATTGAAGAAGAACAAGCATTTGACAAAATAGGAAAACTTTCTTGATAAAAACACTTCAAAGTTAAGAATAGAATGAATCTTCCCCAACATTATAAAGTGTGTATATGAAAAACCTACAGCTATCATAATATTTAATGATGAAATACTAAAGGCCTTCCCTCTAAGTTCTGTTACAAGTCAAGTATGCCCACTGGCCAGCTGTTATTTAACATTGTATTAGAAGTACTTGCTCAAGCAATTAGGAGTGGAAAATAAATATAAGGCATCCAAATTGAAAAGGAAGGAGCAAAAATCTCACTATTTACAGATGACATATTCCTATATGTAGAAAGCCCTGGAAAAAAAAAACTATGTAAAAGCTACTAGAGCTGATAAATGAGTTCAGGAAAGTGGCAGGACATAAGCTCACCATGCAAAAATCAGTAGCATTTCTGTACACCAATAATCAGCAATCTGAGGAGGAATTCAGGAAAAATAAGGCCATTTACAAAAGCAACTAAATGAATCTAATATCTAGGAAGAGATTTAAATCAAAATGTAAAGGACTTGTAGGCAGAAAATTGCACAATAATGTTGAAGTAAATCAAAGAAGATTTAAATGAATGGAAGACAATTCTGTGTTCATGGATTGGAAGACTAAACATCATTAAGATGTATGTACTACCCAAATTGTTTTACAGACGATGCAATCCCAAAAATTTAAATGGCAGTTTTTACTGAGTTTGAAAGCTAATTATGAAATTTATTATAAAGAGCAAGGGGCACTGAATAGCCAAAAGCATACTGAAAAAGAAAAACAATATTGGAGGAATCACACTACGTGACTTTAAAGCATAATACAAATGACAGTGGTCAGAACTTCAAGGTTTTGGCACAAGGACAGACATACTAACCAATGGAACTGAATTGAGAGTTCTGATATAGATCTTTTCATATATGGCCAACTGATATTCGACAAGGACACCAAGCCCACTCCGATGGGACATAATAGCTTCTTCAACAAATGGTGCTTGGAGAACTGGATCTCCATATACAAAAGAATGAGTGAGGATCAATGTTTCACACCATATGCAGAAATTAACTCAATATCAATTGAAGACCTAAATATAAAAGCCAAAACAATAAAGCTCCTAGAAGATAATGCAGGGAAGTATCTAAGATTTCATGTAGTAGGAAATGGTTTCATAAACTACACCAAAATCAGGGCAATGAAAACAACAGATAAATGAGACCTCTTCAAAATTAAAAACTTTTGTACTTCAAAGTAGTTTGTCAAGAAAGTGAAAAGTAGCTTACCCAACAGGAGAAAATATTTGGTAATCATTTATCTGATAAGAGTTTAATATCAAGCATATCTAAAGAATTCCTACATTTCAAAAAGAAGAAAAACAACCCATTTAAAAATGGGCAAGAGATTTGATTAGACACCTTTCCAAAGAGGAAAAACAGATGGCTTAGAATCACATGAAAAGATGCTCAACATCACTAGCTATTAGGGAAATGCAAATCAAAACTACAATGAGATATCTTCTTACACCTATTAGACTGATGGCTATTAAAAAATAAAATGAAGAATTACATGTTTTTGAGATGATGTAGAGGAAAGATAACACTCATCCCCTGCTGGTGGGAATGTAGAATGGTGCAGCCTTTGTGGAGAGCTGTTTGGCGGTTCGTCAGGAAGCTAACTATAGAACTGCCACATGATCCAGCAATCCTATTGCTGAGTATATATCAGAATTGAAGGGAGAGTGTTAACAGATATATGCACACCAAAGTTCATAGTGGCATAATTCACTACTACCAAAAGTTGGAAACAACCCAAATGTCCATCAACAGATGAATGGGTAAAAAATTGTGGTTTATACATACAGTGGAATATTACTCAGTTTTAAGAAAGAATGAAGTATTAACACGTTGGATAACATGGATGAATCTTGATGTCATTATGTTGAGTGAAGTAAGCCAGTCATTAAAGGACAAATATTACATGACTTCACAGGTATTACTTGAGCAAATTGAGCAGATTCACAGAGCTGGAATGTAAAAGAAAGGTTATCAGAAGACAGAAAGGGAGTGGAGTATGGTGAGCTGATACTCATAATGGGTAAAACCTACCATAAGGTGGAAGGGGCTGGGTGGGCAGTGGATGGGGCTGATAGTGATGCAGAGTTGTGATTGGAGTCGTTGAAGATGGAATGTGAGGGGAATTAGGGTGAGGGGTTTGGGTTGGACTATCCATGGAGCTGGAGGAGGGCTGGAGGAAGGAACAGGTGACCTCTGGGGATTTTCACATCTATGGTTAAAACTGCAATGGTAGGAATGTTATTTTGTCAAATATGGCAGGGAGTTTACTGATGCTGAGCATCGGGGGTGGGGAGATATGTGGAATAGGGTGCACCTGGTGCATGCTTGTATGGAATATGGAAGTGTTCATCTTATCATAATGTTTTGTTTCTCTATGTGGAGACCTACACATAAAACAAGAAAATATTAAACACCCTTCCTGGTGAGTCTTGCTATGTTCCCCATAAGAAGGATAAGATCTCTTAAGATTGTAGGCAGCGCTTAATTAAAGAAAACAGACCAATATGTCAAGTCCTCAAAATGAATGCATTTAATATGAACCTTATCTTTATAAGTCAAAACTTAGTGGATAACATAAGTTCCACTGGGAGAGGGAGGGGAGAATAGAACAGATGGAACATAGGGCATATTTAGGGCCTTGGAATTGTTCTACATGATGTTACAATGATGGATGGCCTTTATACATTTTGTGAAAACGTATAAAAATATAGGGTGCAAAATTTAAATCATAATGTAAACTATTGACCATGGTTAGGAGCAATGCTTCAACATTTTCAGAAATGTACCATATTCATGTACAATGTTATTAATAAGGGAGAGTGTGAGAAGGGGTGGTTTTGGCTATATGGGAATCACCTGTATTTTCTATGTGATATTTCTGTCACCTAAAGCTTCTTTGAAAATAAAGCCGAAAAAATAAGACAATGGGGATCATACAAAAGAAATTGTCACCGTACATAAAAGATAAAAGACCTAACAGTGATAAAAGATACAATGAATGTATTTTTATTTTTAAAAATTATTATTAGTATTTTATTTTAATATTTTATTGTCTTTTATTTGACTTTGTTTTCTGGGAGGTTTTGGATTGCAAAAGCATCTCAGCTGTGGTAAGGGAGGATCTCTGCTGTGGGATGTCAGTGATGAGGACATGTGTGCGAAGGGGTACCCTTGGGGCATTCCACTATAGCATATGAATATATTCAAATGGTCATGGCGTGTTTTCTCAATGGGTGAAGAACCACACAATAACTAAAATAATATTGAATTCCCATTCTGGTAAGTCCTGCTATGTTCTTCAATTGAGCGACATGAATCTCCTGAGTACAAGGGCAGTGATAATGAAGGAACACAGACCAATATGCCAGATCCTTGATATTGATGGTTGCATTTAAGAACATTGTTCTTGTGAAATCGAAACTTTGTCTAGTATTATATATTCCCTAAGAGTTACCTCCTGAATGCCTCCTTGTTTCTCAAATGTGGCCTCTCTCTAAGCCAAACTCAGCATATAAACTCAGTAGCTTCCCTCCCAGCATGGAACATGACTCCCAGGGATGCACCACCCTGGCAACAAGGGATTATTAACAAGTGCCAACTAGCAATGCAATTGGAAAAAGACCTTGACCAAAACGGGGAAATATTAAATACAAATGACCTTTATGGCTAAGAGATTTCAAAGTGAGTTGGGAGGTCATTCCAAAGGTTATGTTTATGCACATCTCAGGAGGATCTCATTGATTACCACAATAAACAGTGTTTCAAACAGCAGGGCTGCTGAGGGTTCTAGAGACATCTAGACATTATAGACAGGGCCAACAATCTCAGGAATTGGGCACCTTGTTGGCAGGTCTTACCTTGGAATATATGCTCCCCAATGTAACAGAATTAGATTCATCTATAATTTCCCTACAAATGGTTCTTCAGCAACTTTTATTTGAACCAATAATTAACACTATACTCATTAAACACGTGTCTCAGAGACTTAACTCTTTGGTCTGTTCATATTCTGTTTGATCCCTGAATCTCAGCAGGGTTGTAACACCTAATCTCCAGTTCAGTGGATTTGGTCAGGACAACTAACAAAAGGATGATGATGGACAAGGTTCATCTCAACAAACAGTGAGTATCTACAGCTGTAAATAAGGCAGTTCTATCCATCTGCCCCATGGGATCTAAGCCACCTCTCAATCAGAAAGAGAGTGGGCATCAAATATGACAAAATCTTCAAGTTGAGGAATAAAAACCAAAAGGTGGGAATGCAACTATGGACTAAATTGGACTTATTAATATTTTAGCATTGGAAACACTTGTAACATTGATATAAGTGCAGTGATCACCAGAGTTTCTGAGGGGAGGGAAAGGGAAGAATAGGTATAACACAGGGCATTTTTTGGAACATTGGAATTGTTCTGAATGACATTGCAATGACAGATACAAGTCATTAAACATTTTGTCGAAACCTAAAAAATTTTGCAGGGCAAAGTGTGAACTATATAGACCATGGTTAATAGAAATACTTCAATATGTGTTCATCAATTTTAACAAAGGTACCACACTAATAAAGATGTTGATGAGGAAAAGTGGGGGGGGAGGGGTATATGGGAATCCCCCTACATTTTCAATTCACCATTTCTGTAATCTTAAGCATCTTTCAAAATTAAATTAAATTAAATTTATGAAAAAAAAAAAACATTTAAAAAATAATAAATTTAGGCAACATAGCCAATGAGGTTTATCCGAGGCACGATTATTGCTAATTGAAAACATTTCCCAAGTGCCAACTGGCAACACAACTGGAAAAAGAACTTGAATAAAAGGGGGAAATGGTAAAGACAAATGAGTTCAAGTGGCTAAGAGACTTCAAAGAGAGTTGGGAGGTCATCCCAGAGGTAACTCTTACGCACAACTCAGTAGGAGCTCATAGAATATCTAAGTGCCTATCACCCCACTCAGTGGGGTTCCTGAGAGCTCCGGAGACACCCTGGTCCTATATAAGGGGGGATAGCCCCAGAGACTGATGCCTTATCAGTGGGTTCTATTTTGGAATCTGTGCTACTGAAAGTGACAGAATTAGACTCAAATAACTCCTCCCTGCACATGGTTCACCAGTCCCTTCTATTCAAACCTATATGTGATGCTGGAGTTTTTAAGTATACTTCCAGAGACTGGAGCCTCCCGCCTACCTATGTGCCAGGTGTGCATGAAATCTAGGTGGAGCTGCAACTCCTACCCTACAGCTCAATGGACTCATCGAAGTCACCAGGTGAGGAGACAACGATGGGAAATGGCCATCCCAGGGAATGGAGAGGGCCTGCATCTGCAGGCAGGATCATCCCACCCACCATATCCATGGGATATAAGCCCTCTCTCACTTGGAGTTGGAGTGGACATCACCATCCCAGTCCCCTCAGGATTGGGGGAAGAACTATGGACTAGAGTGGACTTGATGGTATTCTCTTGTTCACATATGGTGATTCTAGCAATGCAAGAAATTATAACAATGAGGTGGAGCCAGTGGCCACTTGACACTTTTGGGGTAGGGAGGGGACGAGCAGTTGAAATACAGTGGCTTCTTTGGGAGTTGGAGGTTGTCCTGAGTACTGTTGTGGCAACGGATGTAGGCCATTTTAAATCAGCACACACCACTCAGAACTGAGTGGGAGAGAGTGTGGTCTACAGTGTGAACTGTGGTCTATGGTTGGTGGCAAGGCTCCAGGATGTGTTAGTTTATTGAGGGTGGTGGGCCACACTGTGGGAAATGTTTGTGTGGGATCTGATGGGGAGGTGTGGGAGGTGGGCAACATGGGAATCCCAGTGGGTTCCATGTAATATTTTGGGTAATCTAAGCACCTCTTAAAATATATGTATATATATATATATATAAACAACATTTTTGTAAGCAAATACACATATATGCATATATATTTATATATCATTTTGCAAATGTTTGTATGTATTGTGAGAATTTTGATTTTTACCCATAATAAAAAATAATAATAATAAAAAAATTAGGCAACAAACCACAGTAATAGCAGCAATCCACTAACCTTGTCACCAATAAAACAGATATTTTCATATCACATTAATGTTGTCACAAATATCTTGGAATGTATAGCCATCACTATGAAGTCATGCTAATTCGTAGATGGCCATTGAATCTTCTATAATTTATTAGTACATAAATATCACTATAAAATTAAATTAAAAACACATTTCAAAAATAATTGATAATGTTACCTTCAAATTTTCCATCATAGCATGTCCTTCCATTTTTTTAAATTGTCTTTTGTATGCAGGAGAAGCCCTTTTAATTTGTCTGGTTCTACTCATTACCACTTTGTAGTAGATAATAGTGCAAAATGATTAGATGAGGTTTTCAAATACAATTGCCTGGGTATGACACGAAAAACTCTTACTCCCTTACCTCAATAATATCCAACTCATGAAATTTATTATATTAATGAAGATTAAACTGGTTAAGTTTGAAAAAATCCCTAGAACAGAGTGTATTCTCAATAACAGTTGCTAAGTTTTATTAAAAGTTCTATGCTATGTTTGGCCAGGATATTAATACACAGTAGTGGTCTGGAGCACAGGACCCTGACTTGCTTCTAATTGGTATTCTCAAGATGACTGCATGAATTGAGATTATGAGTTTCTGACTTTTAAAGCAAGTTGTCACCATCACAGTTGCAAAGTGTAGGGATATTAGGCTTGCATTTTGTGTATCATTTAAATATATCATTTTTCTGGAAACTCACTTTTAAGTTTTGAAAATCATCATTTTGCAAAAGCTTGGTAGATAAATTAAGAGTTCTTCGCTATAGCAATATCGAGAGACACTAGCCATGGTGAAGAAAATCTTGGTAGAGAAGATGTCTGTCTCATAATATGAAGAAATAAAAAATCTAATTTTTCTACAATACATTTTGTAAATATTTTGTGCACTCTTAATCCACTAGAGTTAATATTCTTTAATTGTATATGTTTGAAATAAAATAACTGGAGATATCTTCCCATCTTCATCACCTGAATCTCATTTTCTATCTTATGAAATCAGTTTCTATTTGGTTACAATGCTATCTAAAGTTTCTAATAACATTGCCACTTATCTCATACCAAAATGTATCTCCCTCAAGAAAATAATCTGAAATATTCTCATGCTAAGCGCAACATCTTTATTATTTATTTCTACTTTCCTCTGACAAATTATCTTTGTACTATACACTGTTTCAAACTTGGTGAGTTTTTCCCTCACTTTGGTTACTAAAATATCACAGTTCTTGCAAATATTTTACAACCAGATCCAAAATTTGGAATCAAAACTGTAATATGATATACTTGTTTTATGGGAAAATATCCATGTCAATATAATATATAAATATCATTAATATGTGCAATTTACTAATGAATATACAATCCCTAAAACATTAAGTATACCTTTACATTTCAAAGATATGCAACTAATAAAGCTTAGGCTCAGCTTAACGCTGAATAATTAAATGATCCAAATTCTTCCCAAAATTCCAACTTTGGACTACTTGGATCCACTAGAATTATTCAAAACAGTGATAATCCATTTTGCCTAGCAGGTCATTCATTACCCTTTGATGGTTTACACTTAATGCTTTATTTTCATTTTACAGCAGATTATTTTAAGTGCCCTAAAAGCATTCCAATTGGTCCTTTCTATTCAATACTTTTCCAACTGATATTTTCTGAGTCATCTTCCATTAAATTCATTTCCTATAATCCATAGGAAATTTTCCAAAAATCTTGGTTTCTCATTTCTTGATTTTCCCTAAATATTATTTAAACTTAGCACATAGCCATTTCTCAGAATTATTTAGCAAGTTTGAAAATATTCTCTTAAATACCTGCTTGCCACAAATATGTATCATAATCCTTTTGAACATCTTTCTTGAAAATTGCAAATATTTAATAAATTTATACTAGTACTTTGAATATATATAGTATAAATTTAACCTTATATATTTTAACCAAGATTTTCCACAATTTCTATATTCATGGTGTGTCAGCTCAAATTTCTAGGTTCTTCTGTCCAAGTATTATCTTTATCCTTACTTTTCTCCACATCAATTGATGTCAATTTTCCCATCTCACCGCTTACATTAATTGTAAAATTCTATCCATGCTTTTTTCTACAGAAAACTCATGTACATGTACACACAATTGTTTCTATTTGTCCTATTGATATGTTTAATTACTTTGAACTTTTACTGTATTTCATCATGCCCATTGTAGAAAGACATTATGTGCACATAATATTTATAATTTTTGCATTACAGATCATATCTCTTTTTAAAAAGGTTTTACCAATTAAAATCCTGTGAGTATTCTAAATGGTTTTATCCAGAATCCTCTACAGCTTTTTGCCATCATCAGCATCTCTTTACATTAATAACAGTTATTCTCAGGATGACATTTTTCACCAGCTTTTCTAGAGTATCAGGAAATGCGCATGTTCTCCAGGTAAGTAGCCAGCCCTAAATTGTCCATGTATTTCATTACATGCTGAAAAGCTGAAATTAAGTTATTTTGAAAAAATGTGTGCACTAGCTATTTTTTTTGTACAATTCTCCATTCTTGCAGTATATGAAACCTAATCTCTCACCTCAGTGAACTCATAATTCTGAAGATACTCCTAGAATTTCATTCACAGTGACAGTGTTTTAATTCACACATTTATCATCTCTTTCCAGTATAATTTATCAGGTCTTTATAAACAGTTCAAAGCAACTTATCTTCTCAAATGTCCTTGGAATTTCACAAATTTATTCTACCTCTTTATTAATTTGCTTAAAAACCATCATATTTGGCTTTCATTGACACACTTTTGTGTAAACTCCTTGAAAATGGTTTTATAATTTTTATATTCTTGTACTTTGACTATGAAGTGAATTTTTAAATGCATTTAGCTAACAAATAAATAAATTCATTTAACTATAACTGATTTACCAATAACATACTTACTCTACTAATTCTTTTTCTAAAATATATTCTTTTTTAAAGATGCTTTGATTACATAAATGTTACATTAAAAATATAGGAGATTCCCATATGCCCTGCTCCCTACCCCTCCCACATTTTCTTTACACATAACTACTTCCCTAATGGGTTTCATATAATATACCTCTAGCCAACCTGTGACTGGTACAAGGTAAATTTTTAATCTTTCAACAATATTTTAGTGATAGTACAAAAATCTATTCCAGGAACTCAGATATTAGCATAAGAAGTAACATTTTGCTATTTTTAGATACTAAACACCAGTCAGTTTAAAATACATATGCAAAAGTAAGCAAATATGGAAACTTGATAAAATAATACATGCTAATAAAATAAGTTTAGAAAAATCTGTAAGAATTTTTACTTATCCAGAATTATTAGATTCAAAGTTAAAATAGATTTTATAACATGTAAATTAGATTAGAAATATAGACAGTTTATCTTTTCACATGAAACCAATTAGTATTAACTTTTCTCCCCATCAGAAATATGTGAATTGTGAATGAGCTAGATTGAAGTGATTGAAACTTGACTTATTTATGCATTCAATTTGCAATTTTAAAAATATACTTTCTTCATGTGACTATTTTCACATATTCTTATCATTTGGATGATTGATGTTTCAGAGCATCAGGCCACATTCATAAATATATAGCAAAGAACTATGTAAATAATCATCTAATACATACTTAAGACAAAAAATAATTTCAATTAATGAAAAAATACATAAATGATTTATATAGGTAGGTGTTTTGAAAAAAACAATATTTTACTGATTTTGGGAAAGAAATGACCATGGAATGTTTTGACCATGTCTTAACTACCACCACCATTTTGTAAGATATGACAAATCCTTAGTTCAAAACTTCCACATAAATGAATTTAAATCATTTACACATAAAACTCACATAATGTAAAAATGAAAGGAAGAAATAATAAAAGGAAAAGTTAGATTACACCCAAATAAAAGAAATATTAATAGTCATAGTTGAAGGAAGAGGCAAGATGGTGTCAGTATTAGTGGGCACTCACCATCTCTCTAGCAAAAGACAGCTGATGCGGGACAGGATCCTGCCCACATGAGCTGTTCTGGGAGCCCACAGAGAAAGAGCCTTTGGGACATCGATCTTGAGGGAGCTACACAGGGAGATAGATTGCTAAAGATAAAACCTCCTCAACTTTACTGCATTTGATATCTATTTTGTATATTCTGTTGTTGTTTTTTTTTTTTCATTAACTTTTTCCTTTCAGCCCTTTCTTTACTCTTTCTCTCTTTCCTCATAATTGTGGCCTTTTAAATCATTCTGTTTTTTTCTCTATTTGGTTTCCCATTCCATGGTAGCTATTCCACCTTTTCCCCCTATTATTGTACACTGCTAACATGAGTTAAATATTCATTTTACTATGTCTTATACTGCCCCTCTTCTAACTTTTATAATTATTACTATTATCCCTTTTCCTTTTTTACCTCTTTTGATTCCTCTGGGCTATAATATTTTTCCTTCAAGGGAATATAGAAAACAGCAAGGAAATAGTACAAGAAGAACAAAGTGTCAAAGAGAAAAAACACACACACAAAACCACCAGCTAAATAAAACCCTAGAGCAGAGAGAGAAGCTAATCAACAGAATAAACCCATCAAGATAAAATGATGACCGAGGGCAAAAAAAAATTACAAACCATACTGAGAAGCAAGAAGATATGGACCAGTCCAATGAGCAAACTAAAAACCAAGAAGAGATGCAGAACATCGAGCAACTAATCAAAGCTGTCCAAGCAAATATCATGCACCAACTTAATGAAGTGAGTAAGAGATTAAGGATATGAAGAAGACACTGGGAGAACATACTCAAGAAATTGTAGACATACATAAAAAGATAGTGGATATGATGGGAATGAATGGCACAATCCAAAAAATAAAAAAGACACTGGAATCACATAACAGCAGATTTGAACAGGCAGAAGAAAGAATTTTTGATGTGGAAGACAGTGCATCTGAAATCAAACAGATAGTAGAACAGATAGATAAAAAGATAGAAAAAATCCAGAAAAGACTTAGGGACTTAAATGACAACACAAAACGCACAAACATACACATTATAGGCAGCCCAGAGGGAGAAGAGAAGAGAAAGGGAACAGAAGGAGTGTTGAAGGAAATAATGGATGAAAACTTCCCAACCCTATTGAGGGAGATGGGTGTACATGT
The DNA here is from genome assembly GCA_026826555.1 of Tolypeutes matacus. Taxonomy (NCBI): domain Eukaryota; kingdom Metazoa; phylum Chordata; class Mammalia; order Cingulata; family Chlamyphoridae; genus Tolypeutes; species Tolypeutes matacus. The sequence continues at coordinate 414,241 of JAKSZT010054124.1, forward strand.
CCAGGAAGCATAGTGCACCCCAAACAGTATATATCCCAACAGGCCTACTCCAAGACATATACTTGTCAAAATGTCCAATGCTCAAGACAAAGAGTAAATAATCAAGGCAGCAGCAAGAGAAAAGGGAACCATCACATACAAGGGAATCTCAACAAGATTAAGTGCTGATTTCTTATCTGAAACCATGGAGGTGAGAAGACAGTGGTATGACATAGTCAAGGTACTAAAAGAAAAAAACTTCCAGTCATGAATTCTCTATCCAGCAAAGGTGGCATTCAAAAATGATGGAGAGTTCAAAATATTCACAGATAAAGAGAAATTAAGAGTGTATGCCAAGCAGAACCCTGCCCTTCAAGAAATGCTGAAGGAAGTTCTACAGTTTGAATGGAAAAAAACAGGAGAGAAAGAAAGTTGGAGGAGAGTGTAAGAACAACTAAAAAGACAAAAAGAGAAATAAATACAAAAAATATGACATACATAAATCCCCCCCAAAATATGGCTGATATAAGAAATTCCTTGAAAGTAATAACACTGAATGTTAATGGATTAAATACACCAGTCAAGCAACACAGATTGGCAGAATGGATAAGGAAATATTACCCATCTATACATTGTCTACAAGAAACCCACCTTAGACCCTGGGATTCAAGGAAGTTGAAAGTGAATGGATGGAAAACAATTTTACAACCAAACACTAACCAAAAAAGGGCAGGAGTAGCTATCCTACTATCAGACAAAATAGATATTAAATGCAAAACTATTGTAAGAGACAAAGATGGACACTATATATTAGTAAAATTGGTAATCTTTCAAAAAGAAAGAACAATCATAAACATTTATGCACTTAATCAGATTGCCTCAAAATACATGAGGCAAACACTGGAAAAACTAAGTGGAGACATAAATGTCTCTACAAGTTTAGTGGGGGACTTTAATACACCATTATCACCAGTAAACAGTACATCTCAATAGAGAATCAATAAAGAAACAAAGACTCTAAGTAATACATTAGAGGACCTGGACCTAATATGTGTATACAGAAGCTACATCCAAATAGAGCAGGATATACATTCTTCTCGAGTGGACATGGATCATACTCCAAGATAGAACACATTCTAGGCCACAGAACAACTCTCAATGAATTCAGATAGATTGAGATTATACAAAATAATTTCTTAAATCACAATAGAATGAAATTGGAAATCACTAAAGGCTAGAGAACCAGATTAGGCTCAAAGATATTGAAGTTAAATAACACACTGAGATAAACAGTGGGTCAAGGAGGAAATCTCAGAAGAAGTCAGTAACTAACTTGAAATGAATGAAAATAACAATGCAACATATAAAAACGGATGGGGTGCAACCAAAGCTGTACTGAGAGGGAAATTCATAGCCATAAGTGCATATATTAAAAGAGAAGAAAGAGAAAAAATTGAAGAACTAACTGCACACCTGGAGGAACTGGAAAAACAACAATAAACTAACCACGAAAGAAGAACAAAGAGGGAAATAACAAAGATTAGAGCAGAATAAAATAAAATAGATAATAAGAAAGCACCACAAAAAATAAAACCAAAACATGGTTCTTCAAGAAGATCAATAAAATTGACAATCCCTTAGCCAGACTAACAAAGAAAAAGAGAGAGCAGATGCAAATACATAAAATATGGAATGAGGAAGGGCATATCACTACAGACCCCACAGAAATAAAGAGTATCATAAGAGGATACTTTGAAAAATTATATGCCAACAAAAATGATAATTTAAAGGAAATGGACAAATTCCTAGAAACTCACAAGCACCATACATTGAAGAATGAAGAAATTGATTAAATCAACAGTCCAATTACAAGTAGAGAGATAGACACAGACATCAAAAACAACCCAACTAAGAGCGCAGGACTAGATGGCTTCACAGGTGAATCTACCAAACATTCCGGAAAGAACTAACAGCAATCCCCCTCGAGCTCTTCCAAAAAATAGAAGTAGAAGGAACATTGCCTAACTCATTCTATGATGCCAACATTACACTAATACCAAAGCCAAACAAAGACACCACAAGAAAGGAAAATTGCAGAACAATCTCTCTAATGAACCTAGATGCTAAAATCATCAACAAAATACTTGCTAATTGCATTAAACAATACATCAAAAGAATTATACACCATGACCGAGTGGGTTTCATTCCAGGTAAGCAAGGATGGTTCAACATAAAACAATCAATCTATGTAATACACCACATAAACAGATTGAAATAAAAAAATACATGATCATCCTATAGATGCAGAAAAAGCATTCGACAAAATACAAGTCTTTCCTGATAAAAACACTGCAAAAGATAGGGATAGAAGGAAATTTTCTGAACATCATAAATGGTATATATGAGAAACCAACATCTAACTCCACCTTCAATGGTGAAATCCTAAAAGTTTTCCCTTTAAGATTGGGAACAAGACAAGGATGCCCACTAACACCATTCCTATTTAACATTGTCTTAGAAGTACTTGCTTGAGCACTGAGGAAAGAAAAAGATATAAAGGCATCCAAATTGGAAAGGAAGAATTAAAAATTTCACTATTTGCAGATGACATGATTGTATACATAGGAAACCCTGAGAAATCTACAACAAAGCTTCTAGAACTTATGAATGAATTCAGTAAAATTGCAGGCTGTAAGGTCAATGCTCAAAAATCAGTATCATTTCTGTATGCCAATAATGAGCAATCTGAGGAGGAAGTCAAGAAAAAAATACCATTTACAATCCTAACTAAAAGTATCAAATGCCTAGGAATAAATTTAACTAAAGATGTAAAGGACTTATATACAGAAACTACATAACACTTTTAAAGGAACTCAAGCAAGACATAAAAAAAAATGGAAGAATATTCCAGGTTCATTGCTAAGAAGACTAAACATCATCAAGATGTCTAGCCTACCCCAATTAGTCTACAGATTTAATGCAATCCCAATAAAAATCAACACTGTATATTTAATGAATTGGTAAAACTTTCTACAAAATTTATTTGGAAGGGTAGGAGGCCCGAATCGCCAAAGACATATTGAAAAGAGAAATGAAGTTATAGGTATCACACTACCTGACTTTAAACATACTACAAAGCTACAGTGGTTAAAACTGCATGGTATTGGCACAAGGATAGACATACTGACCAATGGAACCAAATTGAGAGTTCTGATATAGATCCTTGCATATACATTCATCTGATATTCAACAAGGCCACCAAGCCCACTCAGTTGGAAGAGAATGGCCTCTTCAACAAATGGTGCTTGGAGAACTGGATATCCATATACAAAAGAATGAGAAAGGAATACCATCTCACACCTCATACAAAAATCAACTCAAGATGTACAAAGATCTAAATATAATGGCCAAGACCATAAAGACCTTGGAAGATGATGTAGAGAAGCATCTACAGGACCTTGTAATAGGAAATGGTTTCATGAACTTCACACCTAAAACACAGAGCAGCAAAAGGAAAAATAGATAAATGGGATCTCCTCAAAAATAAAAACTACTGCACCTCAAAGGACTTTATCAAGAAAATGAAAAACAGTCTACCCAATGGGAGAAAATATTTGGCAACCACATATGTGATAGGAGCATAATATCCTGCATATAAAAAGAAATCCTAAACCTTGAAAATAAAAAGACAACCAACCCATTTAAAAAGTGGGCAAGTGACCTGAAAAGACACTTCTCTAAAATAGAAATAGAAATGGCTAAAAAGCACATTAAGAAATGCTCGACATTGCTGGCTGTTAGGGAAATGCAAATCAAAACTACAATAAGATACCATCGTACACCCATTAGAATGGTGGATATTTCAAAAGGAGCAGACTATAAGTGTTGGAGAGTAGGGGAAGGAAGGGGAACCCTCATTCACTCCTGGTGGCATTGAGGAATGGTCCAGCCAACGTGGAGGACAATATGGTGGTTCCTCAGAAAACTTACTATAGATCTTCCATATGATCCAGTGATTCCACTGCTGGGTATATACCCAGAAGAACTGAAAGCAAAGACACGAACAGATAGGCATATCAATGTTCATAGCGGCATTGTTCACTATTGCCAAAAGTTGGAATCAACCCAGGTGCCCATCAACAGATGAATGGATAAACAAAATGTGGTACATAAAATGGAATATTACTCAGCTGTAAGAAGGAATAAAATACTAACATAAGGGATAACATGGATGAATCTTGAAAACCTTATGTTGAGTGAAGCAAGCCTGGCATTGAAGGATGAACAGTTCATGAACTCACTGATATGAATTAAGGAAACTGAGCAGTCTCATAGAGCTATTGTCTGAAAGATAGGTTTACAAGAAAGAGAAAGAGAAGAGAAAGTTGTGAGCCATCACCCATACCAATGCAATAAAGAATAAGACAGGTGGGTAGTGATATTATTGGTTCTGGTGGTGTGGTTGACAGGTGGGGAGATTGGGAAGGATGGATTAGAATACCTAGGATACTGGGGGGAGAGATGGAGAGGGGCCAGGTGAACACTTGGGATTTGTGGCTATGAGGTTGAAAGTACAGAAGTGGGAATGCTTTTATGGCACTATGACAAGGAAGGGTCACTGGTTTAGTGTGTTGGTTGGGGGGACTTTTGGGACAGGGTGCACCTGTAGCAGGTTTCTAGGGTGTGTGTGTGTGTAGTGTTCATCCCATCATAATGTGTTGTATAAATGGGTGGAGACCCACATAATGAATGGGAAGGCATTGAACTCCCATCTTTGGGGGGAAAATTTGTTCAGAAATAGACAAGTGTGTGTCTCTCAAAACCTAGGGCAGTTCCTAGCAGGGGGGTACAAACCAGTGTGTCAACACCTGTTGTTGCATGTAACTATGAATTTTGTCACCCAATTAGTCAAGCCAGGGGGTCATCATGGGCCCCGAGTGGATGGGAAGGGAGGAACAGAATAGATCAGACAGGGGGTATTTAGTGGTCAGTGGAAATGTTCTTCGTTACCTTACAATGATGGAAACAGGACGTGGTAAATGTTATCAAAATTTATAAAAGTGTACATGCTAAAATGTAAACAATACTGTAAACCATTGACAATATTTAGTAGCTAAGTTTCACTATTTGTATATCAGTTATAACAATGCTACCATCCACAAACAAAAAGGTTTTAATTTGGGGTGATGAATGGGGGAGGAGGTTGGGTATAGGAGAGTCAAATGTATTCTGTGTATGACTTTACAATAACCTAAAACTTCTCTGGAAACAAAATAAAAATTAGTGAGACACTGGGGAATGAGAGAGGAAAGTTGCCACAGTATAGACTGGACACCAGATATTTCAGTGATAAAAGGTAAAATGTCAAAAAATTTTATTATTTTTTTCATTTTAAAAAAATCCCAATCTTTTAATTTAATTTTATTTTTAGTTTCTTTTTAAGTTTTCATTTATCTCTTACATTTAAACTTATCATTACTATTTCATTTTCCTATTAATTGTATTTGGCTATTTCATTGGCTTCATTTTTAGAGAAGCTTTGGATCACAGAAGGTTTACAACTGGAGTAGGAGTAGATCATTGGTGGGGGGTGTCAGGGATGGGGGTGTATGGGAGGGAGTTCAACTGAACGTACATACAAATATATAAAATGGTTCAAAGGTTCACAGGAAATTGTCACAGTGGGTGGAGAATCACTCAATAAATGAGAGAATACTGAATTCCTATCTTGGAGAGCTCTGCCACATTCTCCAAGGGGATCAGCAACCGTCCCCCAAGTGCAGGGGCAGTGTCTGCCAAAGGAGGATGATCCACTGATAGGCCCTTGTTATTGATGACTAGCCTTATGAGTCTTTGCTCTTGAAATTGAAATTTAGCCTATTGTTATGTGGTGTCTAAGGGTTGCCTCCTTGTTGCTCAAATATGGCCTCTCTCTATGCCAAACTCAGCATACGAATGCATTACCTTCCTCCCAGCATGAGACATGATCCGCGGGGATGAGCTTTCCTGGGACTGAGGAATTACTAACAAGTGCCAACTGGCAATGACTGAAAAAGTCCTCGAATAAAAGGGGGAAAAAGTAAAGACAAACGAGTTCATATGGCTAAGAGACTTCAAATTGAGTCGAGAGGTCATCCCAGAAGTAATGCTTATGCACATCTCAGTAGGACCTCATAGACTTCCAAAGTGGATATCACCCCAAATAGAGGGGCTCCTGAGGGCTCTGGAGACACCCAGGTCCTATGTCAGGGCAGATAGCTCCAGAGTTTGGTTCCTTGCCATTGCACCCGACTTTGGAATTTGTGCTCCTCAGAGTGACAGAAATATTTTGAGTTGCACTCAAATATGTCTTCCCTGCACATGGTTCATCTGTCCCTTCTATTCAAACCTCTATGTGGTGCTGGAGATTATAGGTATACATCCAGAGACTGGAGTCTTTGGGCTCTCCATGCACCAGCTGGTCCCAGAATCTTGGTGGAGCTGCAAATCCTACTCTATAGCTCAATGGACTCACCCAAGACACCTGGCAGGGAAATGATGATGGACAATGGCCATCCCAGGGAATTGAGAGAGTCCGCAACTACAGGCAGAATAATCCCACCCATCTTATCCATGTGACATAAGTCCTCTCTCAATTTGGACATCACCATCCCAGACTCCTAAGGATTGGGGGAAGAGCTATGGACTAGAGTGGACTTACTTGTATTCTGTTATAGATGTTTTGTGATTCAAACAATGGAAGAAATTACAACATTAATGATGAGCCAGTGGCCACTGGACACTCTGGAGGCAGGGAGAGGGAAAATCAGTTGTAATACAGGGGCTTTTTCAGGACTTTTGCAATGACAGATAAAGGCCATTTTATAGCATCATATAACATGCATAACTGTGGGGGGAGAGAGTATGGTCTACAATTTGTACTATGGTCCATGCTTAATGGCAAAGCCCCAGGCTATGTATATCCATTGCAGTTGATGTGCCACACTAATGAAGGATCTTTATGTGGGAGGTTGTGGGAGATGTGGGATGTGGGGCATATGGGAATCCCTATAATTTTTGTGTAACATTTATGTAATCTAAGTATCTTTAAAAAGATAAAATAAAATAAAGTAAAATTATTTTTAAAAATAAGAGTCATGTTAAAGTCCTCTCCTGTTTGTATGAGTAATTTGTGAGTGTATGGGGTTTACACCTTTTTTATTGTGCTGCTGACTTTTTTTTAGGTAAGAAAGTGTACAATATTTCTCTTCAAAGATTGACAAGAATTATATGAGTTCAGTAATTACACATAATTATTTTCTAAATTATGCATTTCTATCTTCAAAATATTGACTAATTAGTGTTATTTATAAAAAGTTGAGAAATATTGAAATAAATGTATGTATTAAATTTCCAACTCTGTTTCCTTAAGTTACTTCTTGATATTTTCATATATTTACAAACTGTACACCCACACATGCATTTGCTCACACACACACACACACATTCTGTTAGCACAAAAATGTTAAAAATAAGTTTAAAAGATCCAAAATAGTGGCCAGGAAAAAAGATGAGATTGTTTGACTATTATATTTCAATGAATTTCCTCTGTTCCGATATCACAATCACTGATATCCAGATACATTACCTGCAATGAACAGGATTCACTTCCTATATGTTACATCACTTTCTAAATTGAGCTGGGGACAGTCTTCTATTGTAAGTATAATAAAATTATACACCCTATAAATCATAAATTAACACAGGTGTATAAACAAATGTAAATATTTTTATTCCTTAGAGAAATGATTACAGCGTGATAGCCAATTACTTATTAAAGTTGACAATTTAATATTGATTATTAGTCATATTTAATGGCCCTAGATTTTTTGTTGATTGTACCTTTAATAGCTGTCACTAAGAAATAATTCTACGGATGCCTATCTATTTCCTTACAATATAATTAATACCACTTAATATCCAAATTAGATAAGATTGACAAGCAACCTAGTTTCAGAATATTCATCATCTAATGTTTTATTTTGAAATAGGATATTTGGGCTCATGTGTATAATTAGCTAGCCTTTATAAACTGGAGCCCATGCCTACTCTTCATTAATATCCCATGAAAGAAGAATGTGCCAGGAAGTCTTATAACTGAAATTAGGAATCACAGGGACTATGAATCACCAAATTTTGATTCCACCATCAAAAATCAACTTAAAGATTTTAAGTTGAATTTCTGGTGGTGAGCAAATATATTAGAGACAGAATTAAACAATCCAATTTAAGGAATATTTAAATTTGTATTTTGTTAACTTATTTAAACTCATTTAATCTATTTGATAAAATTGAGCATCACTAATAAACACTATATGAGTTTGCTAATTAAAATAAATATTTCATGCAGCATTGGCAAAACACCCTCATATAGAATTTTCCCATATTTGACCACTTTGATCCAATTATTTTGCCAAGATTCGTCAGGATAACTGTCTCCTATATATAATATAAAATCCTAAAATTATGAATCAGACAACTGGCTTGATTTATTACTCATGAAATCTTGAATTTTATTCCTGGTATATGTAAACTGCCACCTGACTCACTGAAATTATGTTTGTTTGTATATGTACATATTTCAACTCTGAGAAATGTGAAAAATGGCAGACACTAAGCAAAGTCCTGAAGATTTAGCTGGTGAAAAATGCCCTTAAGTCCTAACATTATGTTCGGTATAAAGAGAAATCAACACTATAGAACTTTATCTGAATTATTACATAAGAAAATTTATACAATATTCAAATGGATTTTATTAATTAGTTGTTATGTATATTACAACTCGTTACATATTGCTTTACTTTAATCATCCTTCTTAGTCTCTGCTATAACTTATATACACATAGTTTGGTGCATTTCCAAGTATATGGCAAAAATTGTTCAAAATGTGAATTTTGAATCAATGGAGAAAACAGAAAACTATTATCAGGATTGCTTTATTTTATACATTGAACACTAAATTTTATCACATAACGTCATGTTAAAGTTGTGACATTTCAGTTATAACAATAAGTATATCATAATTTGTAAAAATTCTCTGAGCTTGGAATTTTCTTTAAAAAAAAAGATGACTATGCATTTACTGGTTGACTTATTCCTGTAGTGCAATTCTTAATGTTTCACACTAAAATACAAGTTGATTTATTGCATTGACATTCTATTCATACTTCCATTTTTAATCTGATTTCCATTCATAATACAAAAATAAAATCGAAAAAGCAAAAAGCTGCAGTCAAGGCGTAGCGTTAAGGGTGCAGCACTGCTGCCATTTGGTGGGAGTTCATCCTGCACAGCGTCACAACGGCCGCCGCCTCCCTGACTGACCAGCCTCGCTGCCTTTCCTGGCGTCGCGGCCTCGCCTCCCGGTGGCCCTAAGCCTGATTATCCCTCGTCCCTACTCTTCTGCAGGGTTTTAGCGGCCCTCCCCGCCAGGGGTCTGCCCGAGCAGCAGTAAAAGTCTTCCTCTATGATGAAGTTCAAGCCAAACCAGACGCCGTACTATGGCCGCGAGTGGTTCAAGAAGCCGGCGGCGTGCCTGTGCTTCCGGATCGAGCAGGACGACGAGGTGCTTCTGCTGAGCAGCAGTTGGTACCCAGACCAGTGGATCCTCCCATGTGGAAGGATGGAGCTGGAGAAGCCCAACGGCGCTGTAGTGATGGAGGGTTTCAAAAAGGCTGGAATCAATGCAAAATTAGACAGACTTCTGGGCATATTTGAGAATCAAGACCAAAAGCACAGAACATATGCTTATGCTCTTAAAGTCTCTGAAATATTAGAAGATTTGAAGATTCTGTTAAAATAGGAAGAAGAGAGAGTGGCTCAAAGTAGAAGATGCAATCAGAGTTCTCCAGTGTCATAAACCTGTACATGCAGAGTATCTGGACAAACTGAAGCGGGTTGTTCCCCAACTAGTGGAAATTCCACAGTCGCTTCCCTTCCAGATAATAATGCCTTGTCTGTAACTGCTGAGGAGACCTCGGGGTTGCCATCTAATATAAGAGAGAGAGAATTGGGAGGGCCTCTGCCACCTTGTGGAGAGAGAGGTTCCTTTATTTTCCTCGGCAAACAAAAGTCTGAAAGAGGCTGGCAAACTGTCTGAATTTACCATACAGGACTTTCAAACAATTTGCATGTTTTTCAGATGCTCTCAAATCTTTTTTTTTTTTTTAAGTGTAAAATATTTTAATAAGCCAAGGCCATGAGGAATTTTTAGATGCTTTAACTGTGGTCCCCACTCCCACGCTTGTTATTTTTGGTCGTCATTTTTTTTTTTCAGTCTTCTCCAATGATTTTTTGTCCATTTGACTCAGTCTGTTGTTGTTTTTTCCTTTTTTTCTTTGTCACATTAACTTACTTGTGGGTATATTTCCCACCTAAATTTTTTTCTGATTCCACAGCATTAATGTACTCAACAAATTCTTCTGTGGCAAGAATTGGTTAAAAATGATATTTCTTGGTATTGAAGAAATTGTACATCCATTCCAAAATTTGTTTCATAAGATCATACTTTTAATTGATAAATTCCAGGTTTGAGCTATTTCTATACTGTGCAATAACTATTTTGACAAAGGGTTTAATTTGCTCTTTTTATGAATCCATCTACTCGTTTGTCTTAATTTTCATAACTGGTATTACATAAGCTATATGATACAGCTATTTTCCCTATAATTGAAGAGTAGTTTAACACAAAGTGTAACCACATAATTGTTGATTTTCAGGGAAGTATCATTAGCAAAATGCATGGAATAAATACATATTATCATGAAAACTATATTCATGGAATTTGATTTATTATGCTCAGTGGCCAGCTCCCTTCATCCATCTCTTTTTGTACAGAATGCCCTAGGAGCCATATTTATCTCAAGATAAATTGCTTTTAAAACATATTTTGTTTTTTAATATAGTGGCACCTCTTTGGTTAAACATCCCTGTCTGCTAATGATGACAGGATTGATGTAAATCCTTGAATGCCCAGGTGGTGATGACTGCTTCATAGTTGAATAAAATGGCTTTCTTGTTCAGCTATTACAAACTTACATTGTTTAGGCACCTTAGAATGCCTCATCTTTTATAGATTGTCAATAGGTACTATTTATTGTATAACTAACCTGGGGCACTGTAACATACCCTGAACTAAGAATTATTTTCTCTTATCCTTGCCTTATACTCAAAATCAAGAATTCCATCTAAAACTCAATGGTACCTTTTCTGAAACCCCTGCACTTCTCCCACCAAATCAGAAATTAGATGGGAGGATAAACCTTTAAGATGTAGGATGGGAGAGAATAAAAGTCATTCTATATGTAGACTTAAGCCTTTTGTAAATATTGTAACTACTGGGTGTAAATTAGAAAATACAGCATTTTGTTCCACATATTGTAAACATGTAAAACATATATAATTTTTGCAAAAAAATTAGAGAGCTGTTACGCTTAAGGAAAGTTGGTACCATGTTTTAAAAATGAGATCTTGTGATATAAGGGCAACTGAACTAAATATAAACTGTAGTTCACAAATTAACGCTGTGAAGGGAATGAGTACAGTAGAAAATAACTTAACAAATGATATAATTTAATTCTAAATTATGTAGTGTGATCAAATATGATCATCCAGAATTTTATATTTTTCTTTGTACTGACGTTATGTATTCTGGGTATTTTTTAAAAAGGAAACATTTAAAATTCCACAATTGACACCTTCTATGAATCTTTAATGATCTAGATTTTTTTCCCAATAATCTCTTAAATTTCTTTTAATTATACACTTAACATGGCTGAATGGCTGAGAAGCTTAATGGTTTTTACATATAAGACTATTTCCACTGAAATACTTTCACAAGTACTTGGTGGAATTTCTCTTGTATAAGATATTCTTAGAAGTAATAATGCATGATCTAACTTTATCAACTCTTGTACTATGTGTTTCACATGTAAAATATGTACAGTATTGATATCAACCATCTTTCAAAAAGTTAGACTAAAAATATTGTTGTATAATTTTCTGTGGTCAGAAACATTTAGACTAAGTAGTACACTGGAGTTAGGATTTTCTTCAGTGCCATTTAGAAAACCACTGTCTTTAGTCTAGCAAAGTTCCCAGATCTTCTATTTGTGTAATGCAGCAGAACACTTCACAGTTGTTCACACTTTAAATTCATGGAGGCTTCTTCTGGAACCCAATCTAGCAAAATTAGAGGAAAGACCCAAAGGAAATTTATTTCTCTTAAGAGAAAATTCCAATATCTTCAAGCTAAACAGTTAAATCTACTATAGATAATAATGTCCACTATCTCAACCCTCCATAGTATGCCGTGTTGGGACCATCATTTGTGCTTTCTGTGTGGTAGTTGGATAATATTGGGTAGCCAAATTTTTCAGTCACATGTGCCTCCTAAATAAAAGCAAAATAAAACAAAACAAGAAAGCACTAGTTATTGTAAAGACTTGCAGATATGAGGCAGAAACTCTCCTGCATGTTTTGTAAACAGATGACATTTTCCAACCAAGCACATGCCATTCAATTTTCTGTTCATCACACTATTGTATAAAATAGCAACACTGAAGGGGATAAATAATTGTTGTACACACTTTGAACTGTTTTGCATGATCTCATTTGAGATAAGTTGAGTAAGAATCTTGACTTTTTTTATATTTGAAAACATTGAATAAAAATGGAAATAATAAAAGCATAGTACAGGAACGGATGTGGCTCAAGCAGTTGAGCACCTGCTTCCCACAAGAGAGGTCCTGGGTTAGGTTCTGCAGCTTCCTAAAACAGAAACAAACAACAGGCAAACAAATGGGAAAACCCCTCAGGGGAGCTGATGTGCCTCAGTGGTTGAGTGCCGACTTCCCACATACAAGGTCCCGGGTTCAATCCCGGGCAGAATAACTTGAAAAAAAAAAGTTAAGGAGAAAGAAGGATGAAGGGAAGACATGAACAACAATAGTAACAACTATAATGACTCCCTCATGAATATTGTATTTTCTTAACTTGAAGAGGAGAATCAAAGATTCCCTTGTTAGATTCACAAAATCAAGGACTCAAAAATGGTTTAACCAATTTTTATATGACATACGATTTGACAATATCTGCGCAAGAAAAAAGAAACATTATTATTATGTTGTGTAAACAGGTCAATCATGGTTTGATTTTTTAAATCCTGGGCATATCTGTGGCATCACAAGCAAAGCCATTGGGGACACATAACTTAAAATCCGGTGACAGCAGATGTCCAAAGGTAATTCCATGAGATAATGATCTCCAGAGTACTGCAAATACTCTGGCTTTTTTGGGGACTTGGGAATATTCCTTAGTGACATTGCAATGACAGATATAGGCCATTTTGTATCATCATATAGCATGCAGAATTGTGTAGAAGAGAATGTGGTCTACAATGTGAACTATGGTCCATGCTTAGAGGCAAAGCCCCAGGATGTGTTTGTCAATTGCAATTAATGTGCCACACTAATGAAGGATATTTATGTGGGAGGTTGTGGGAGATGAGGGAGATGGGGAGTATGGGAATCCCTGTATTTTTTTGGTGTAACATTTATGTAATGTAAGTACCTTATTTAAAAAAAATATTTTAAAAAATAAGTTAACAGAAAAAAATAAAGTGGTACAACTGCTGTGGGAAAAAAAAGTAGCTAGTGTTGATTGAGAACCAGAATAAGAGAAGGCTTTACAAATACTATTATTTGTAAATAATATTATTTACATTTAATTGTAAATATTATTTACAGAATAAGAGAAGGCTTCAGGTGTATATGTAAGGGTCAGGTAGACATGCTGTTTGGAGAGGACATTACCTGCTGTAGAAATGAGGGTGGCAAACTTTATGGTTATTTCTTAATTTGCATGCGAACATATACATGTATGAAATATATTTCTTTTATTCCATCTCCTTATCATACATGCTGTATTAAATTTGCATCATTAGCATTCAAGTTACAGGATGTCAAGGACAAATGTGAGCTGAAACTTAGGACTTGTAATATTCATGCATCTATGCCAAAAATGTACTGTTTTGATAATGGAGAGTGCCAAATGTAGACTATAGACCATGGTTAGTGGTAATAGTCTGATGATATTATCTCACAGTCTGTAACAAATATTCTACCATGCTGGGGTGTTATGATGGAAGGGTGTTGTATCAGAATTCTGTATATGCACATGACTGTTTTGTAAGTTCACAACTTTTTAAATAAAAATATTTAAAAAATATAATAATAGAGTGGGTTGGAGGAAAAATAAAACAAATGTAAAATGGACTATAGTTAGTAATAAGATTTTGAAAATATTCTTTCATAATTTGTAACAAATATCTCACAACAATGCAAGGTATTGGTGGTGGGTTGATGTATGGAACACCTATACGTTTGCTTTGTAAATTCACAACATTTACTGTATACTTATTGTTTATGTATGTTTATGTAATAATAATAATAATAATAATAATAATAATGGTGTGGGTTGGGGAAAATACACTAAATATAAGATACTTTGGTTGGTGGTAAAATCTTGAGGGTGCTCTTTCATCATTTGTTAAAAATGTTTCACAACCATGCAAGGTATTGATGGCGGGGTGAGGTGTGGGAGCCCTGTTTGTTATTGTGCATGTTTTTTTTGTAGATTCACAACTTTACTATACACTTATTGTTTATGTATGTTTATGTATGAGTGATATACTTCAATAAGGTTTCTAAATAATTTTTTAAAAAAATTGAAAAGCTGAGGAACCAGGAATAGCCAAAATGTCTTACATAAAGAACAAAGTTGGATGACTCTCATTTCCTGACTTTAAATATTATTACTCAGTTATATTGGAAAAAAACAGCAAGGTACTATCATGAAGATAGACAGATTGACCAAGGGAACTGAATCAGGAACTCAGAAATTTAACCTCACATCTACAGTCAAGTGATTGTTGACAAGGCTGTTAGCCCATCCAGCTAGGACAGAACAGTCTATTCAACAAATTGTGTTGGGAAAATTGGATATCCATATCCAGAATAAATAAAGTGGACCCCATCAACACCTCATACAAAAATTAACTCAAAATGGATCAAGAACCTAAATATAAAAGTGACAACCATAAAACTTCTAGAAGAAGATGTAGGAAAACATCTTCAATATCTTGTGGCATGTGGTAGTTTCTTAAGCTTTACACCCACAGCATGAGCTACAAAGAAAAAATAGATAAAATTAAACACTAATGTTCTTCAAAAGATTTTGACATGAAAATTAAATGGCAGCTTATTCAATGTGAGAAAATATTTGGAAACAACATAACTACTAAGGGATTTATATCCATTTTACATAAAGAGATCATACAATTCAAGGGTAAAAATATAAGCAACCTAATTAAAAATATGGACAAAAGCCTTGAATAGACATTTCTCCAAAGAGGAAATACAAACGACCAAGGAACACATGGAAAAAATGTTCAACATCACTATCTATTAGCTAAATGCAGATCAAAACTACAATGCGATAGCACTTCACACCTTTTAGAATGGTCATTTTAAAAAATCTTTTTATTTTTAAAGAAGCTTTAGATTACATAACCAGTTACATAAAAAATATAAGGGATTCCCATATTCCCAACTGCTCCAGCTCCCACATTTTCCCACATTAACAACATCTTTCATTAGTGTGGTACAATTCTTATAATTGATGACACATATTGAAGCATTGCTACTAACCATGGACTATAGTTTACATTAGAGTATACAATCTGCCCTGCACAATTTTATAGGTAATGATAAAATGTATAATGGCTTGTGTTTATCTTTGCAATTTCATGCCAGATGATACCAATGTCCCAAAAATGGCTCCAGGTTACACCTATTATTCTCTCTCCATCCCCTCACTGCCTTTATATCAATGATAAATGTTCTTCCATATCTAGAATAATAATAAGTCTGTAATAGAATAATAATAAATCAACTTTAGTCCATTGTTCATTTCCCAATCTTGAGGATTTTGGGATGGTGAAGCCTACTCTGTTTTAATTGAATGGGGACTTAGATCCCATGGGGCAGATGGATAGAACTATCTTGCTTGCAGTTGCAGACAATCTCTGTTCATTGTGATGGGTATTATTCAGTATCACCTGCTTTTTATTTGTCCTGGGAGAATCTCAAGAACTGGAGAGTAGGTGTTGCAACTGTACTGAGATTCAGGACTCAACCATCACATGAAGAGACCAAAGATTTAAGTCTCTGGGACTTATATTTAACAAGTATAGTGCTAAATATAGGTTCAAAAAAAGAGGGCAGAAGAGCCATGTGTAGGGAAGCCATAAATGAGTCTAACTCTGTTACACTGGGGTGAATAAATTCCAAAGTAAGGCTCACTCTCAGGGTGCCCAATTCCTGAGAGTGTAAACCCTGGTTATAGTGACTGGCTGTCTCTGGACACTTCAAGAGGCCCACTATTTGAGGCACTGTTTACTGTGACAGGCAATGAGATCCTGTGTATACGTATAACCTCTGGAATGACCTCTGTACTCATTTTGAAATCTCTTAGCCACAAAATCTCACTTGTATTTATGATTTTCCACTTTTGGTCACAGTCTTTTTTAAGATGCATTTCTAGCAAGTACTTGGTAATAATTCCTTGGTGCCAGGGAGGCTCATCCCCAGGAGTCATGACCCATGCTACAGGGAAGGTAGTGTTTTTTTTTTTTTTTCAACTGCAAGCAAGACAGTTACATCCATCTGACCCATGGGATCTAAGCCCACTCTCATTTATAAACAGAGTGGGCATCACCATCCCCAAATCCTCCAGATTCGGGAGTGAACAACACTAGAGTAGACTTATTATTCTATTATAGACATTACTATTCTAACAATAGATGAACTTTTATCATTGATATAAAGGCAGTGGCCACCAGAGGTTCTGAGGGGTGGGAGGGAAGAATTGATGTAATATGATAGCATTTTCAGGATGTTGGAATTGTCTTGCATGACAATGCAATGATGGATATAGGCTATTATATATTTTGTCATAACCTACAAAATTGTGCAGACTGAATGTAAACTATAATCCATGGTTAGTAATTGTGCTTCAACATGTTTTCCTCAATTTTACCATTTTACCACACTAATTTTTTTACCATTAGTACCGAACTAATGAAGGATTTTGTTAATGTAGGAAAGTGTGGGAGGGAAAGGGAATGAGGCATATGGGAATCCTTTATACTTTTTATGTAACTTTTATGTGATCTAAAGCTTCTTTAAAAATAAAAAAAAGTTAATTAATAAAAAATACAAAAATAAAATGATGTGGAACCGAATGATAATGAAGCTGTTGAAGGCACTTTCTCATACAGGAAGAAAGCTTGTGAGAGCTGGTTTATTTGTCCAACAAGATGAACACTCTTGTAATTTGCTTCAGGCATCTGCTCATAGGCCACTTCCTTCTATCAACCTGGAGATATGCAGCAGAACTGAGGGTCTGCTCAAGTCTGCCCATGAACAAGGCCCATGCTGCATCCTTGTCTGGGCTGCTTGAGTCTCTTGTCTTCAGGTGTTGGAAAGGCTGCAAATGTCCCTGCTCCCCACCACTACCAGCCACTGAGCCCTTCCGTTGTTCTCCACTACTTCTTCTCCCCCAAGCTGCAGAACATCCTCCACCATTTGCAGATCCTCAGGGAACCTTTCTTCTGGGACTGACTTCCCTTCCAGTGTCTCTTAGTTTCTCCATAGTTACTTTCTCAGGCTAGACCCCAAATATCAGCCTGGCCTCAGGCATGATACTGAGCTCTCCAAGCCAGAGTTTTCTCTTGTGTGCATTAGTGGTTGGCTGACCCAGCGAGCATGAGCAGCAAGGGGGGGATAAATGAATAAATAAATAAAATCTTAAAAAAAAAAAAAAGATCTTACCATTTCAGACAGTATGCATCTTAAGATCCTGAAGAGAAGGGGAAAAATGTTCCAGTAATGTATAGAAATAATTTGTGAGGGCAAGTCAGGGGAATCATGCAGTAATCAGGACAGAGGTGCTTAGACATGGCTGATGGTGACAGCAAAGACCTAGGACTCTTCCTCCAAGGCTGACATAGTCCACAGGGTGAAGATCATCCAGGACAGCTGTGGCATGGTATATTTATCTGCACTGTCATGACATGGCTATGGGACGTCTATGTAGAATTCATGGTGACATTTTTCATGTTCCTGCCTTCCAAAGACTGTGGGTCCTCTTTGGTCAGCAGAATCTTATGGTAATTTTGTAATGTTTTGCAGCAATGGAAAGAGGATATATATATTTTTTAATATTAAGGGACAACATTAAGGAGTATGGGATTTTCCCTTTTGGAATAATGAAAATGTTCTAAAATTGATTGAGGTGATGATAGCACAACTCTTTAATGAAAATGAGAGCCAATAAATGTACACTTTGAAAGGATTTTAGAAACCATGGGGCATTGTAACACAGAAAATCCATTGGCGGATGATGGACTGTGGTTAACAGGAAAAACATGAGAATGTTTTCACCTGAATAACAAATATATAATAATCAGGTGCATTGGGCAAAAATATACCAAATATAAGATATGTGCTACAGTTAGTATTAATATTGTGATAATGCTATTTCATTGTTCTAACAAATGTTTCACAACAATGAAAGGTGGGGGTGGGGAGATGTATAGGAGCCTTGTATGATGATATGCATGTTTGTTTTGTAAATTCACAAAGTTTACTATAAATTTGTTGTTTATGTATGGTCATGTATGAATAATATACTGTAATAAAATTTTATTAAAAAACCTATAAGAGAGGCAGTTTAAGAGGGCACTCACTGACTTGCTCTCTGAGTATGGCTGATTGAGGACAGGGTACAGCCCAGGGACTGTACTGGGGCACATGAGTGAGAATTTGGGGACATTGATCTGGAGGGAGCTGGATGGCATGTATTGCTCAGGAGAGATTCGTGAGATTTTCCCCTGACTGTGGTAGTTAACACAGAGGGCTGAACCCCACCCTCAGGGAAAAAGGCTGGTTTGAGCAATGACTCCCACTGGCAAACTGGAAACATAGAAAGAAGCAAGGAAATAAAATAAGAAGAAAAAGTGTCAAAGGGAAAATTTAACACACACACAGAACAGCCAGCTAAATAAAATTCTAGAGCAGAGAGAGAAACTAATCAACTGAATGAACCCATGAACATAAAATGATGATTAGAGTACAACAAAAAATTAAAAACCACACTGAGAAAAAGGAAGACATGGACCAGTCCAATGAACAAACTAAAAACCAGGAAGAGCTAGAACATTGAACAACTAAACAAATAACATGGACCAACGTAATGAAGTGAAGGAAGAGAATAGGGATATTAAGAAGACACTGCTAGAACATACTGAAGAAATTGTAAACATACATAAAAAGATAACAGATATGATGGTTATCAGTGGCAAAATCCAAGAAATCAAAAAGATGCTGGATTCACCTAACAGCAGATTTTAATACACAGAAGGAAGAATTAATGATGTGGAAGACAGTAGATCTGAAATCAAACAAATAATAGAACAGATAGATAAAAAGATAGAAAAAATCCAACAAGGACTCGGGGATTTATCCAACAACACAAAACACACAAACATATGCATTATGGGCATCCCAGAAGGAGAAGAGAAGGGAAAAGGAGCAGAAAGAGTGTTGAAGGAAATAATGGCTGAAAACTTCCCAACCCTAGTGAGAGAGATGGATGTACAAGTCCAGGAAGCATAGTGCACCCCAAACAATATAAATCCCAACAGGCCAACTCCAAGGCATATACTTGTCAAAATATCCAATGCTCAAGACAAAGAGAAAGTACTCAAGGCAGCAAGAAAAAAAGAGAACCATCACATACAAGGGAAGCACAATAAAATTAAGTGCTGATTTCTCATCTAAAACTATGGAGGCAAGAAGACAGTAGTATGACATAGTCAAAGTACTAAAAGAAAAAAAAATTCCAGCCATGAATACTCTATCCAGAAAACCTGGCATTCAAAAATGATGGAGAGTTCAAAATATTCACAGATAAACAGAAATTAGGAGAGTATGCCAATAAGAAACCTGCACTTCAAGAAATACAAAAGGAAGTTCTACATGTTGAAAGGAAAAAACAAGGGAGAGAGAGTTGGAAGAGAGTGTAAAAACAACTAAATAACAGAAACAGAAACAAAACAACATATGACATACATTAACCCAAAGAAAATATGGCTGAAGTAAGAAATTCATTGCGAATAATAACACTGAATGTTAATGGATTAAATTGACCACTCAAGAAACACAGATTGGCAGAATGGATAAGGAAATATGATCCATCTATATGCTGTCTACAAGAAACCCACCTTCGACCCATGGATTCAAGGAGGCTGAAAGTGATTGGCTGGAAAACAATTTTACAAGAAAACAATAGACAAAAAAGGACAGGAGTAGCTATTTAATATCAGACAAAATAGACTTTGTAACTATTGTAAGAGAAAAAAGATGGACACTATATATTAGTAAAAGGGGTAATCTCTCAAGAAGAGAGAACAATCATCAACATGTATGCAACTAATCAGGATGCCTCAGAATACATGAGGCAAACTCTGGAAAAAATAAATGGAGAAATAAATGTCTCTACAATTATAGTGGGGAATTTAATACACCATTATCACCATTAGACTGAACATCTAGACAGAGAATCAAAAAAGAAACAAAGACTCTGAACAATACATTAGAAGACCTGGACCTAATAGACATGTACAGAACACTATACCCAAATACAGCAGGATTTAAAATCTTCTGGAGTGCACATGGATCATACTCCAAGATAGATGACATGCTAGGCCACAGAACAATTCTCAATGAATTCAGGAAGATTGAGATTATACAAAGTAATTTCTCTGACCACAATGGAATGAAATTGGAAATCACTAAGGGCCAGATAAATAGATTAGGCACAAAGATAGGGAAGTTAAAAAACATGCTCTTAGACAAATATTGCGTCAAGGAGGAAATATCAAACGAAATCAGTAACTATCTTGAAACTAATGAAAATGACAGCACAATATATCAAAACCTATGTGATGCAGCCAAAATTATCCTGAGAGGCAATTTAATAGCCATAAATATATATATTAAAAAAGAAGAAAGAGCTAAAATTGAAGACCTAACTGCACACTTGGAGGAATTGGAAAAAACAATAACAAACTAAACCTAAAGGAAGTACAAAGAAGGAAATAACAAAGATTAGAGCAGAACTAAATAAAATAGAGAATAAGAAAGCACTAGAAAAAATAAACAAAACCAAAAGCTCGTTCTTGGAGAAAATCAATATAATTGACAAACCCTTAGCCAGACTACCAAAGAAAAAGAAAGAACAGATGCAAATACACAAAATAAGGTATGAGCAAGGGGATATCACTACTGACCACACAGAAATAAAGAGTATCATAAGAGGATACTTTAAAAAATTATATGCCAACAAGAATGATAATTTAGAGGAAATGGACAAATTCTTAGAAACTCACAAACAGCTTACTTTGATGAAAGAAGAAATTGATGGACACAAAAGTCCAATTACAAGTAAAGAGATAGACATCAAAAACCTCTCAAGTAAGAAGAGCACAGGACCAGATGGTTTCACAGCTGAATTCTACCAAACATTCCATAAAGAGCTAACACAAATCCTGCTTGAGCTTTTCCAAAAAATATAAGTAGAAGGAATATTGGTTAACTCATTCTATGATCCCAAAATTTACCCTAATACCAAATGAAACAAAGATACCACAAGAAAGGAAAATTACAGACCAGTTTCTCTAATGAACCAAGATGCTAAAATCCTCAACAAAATACTTGCTAATCGCATTCAGCAACATATCAAAAGGATTATACACCATGACCAAGTGGGTTTCATCCCAGGTATACAAGGATGGTTCAATATAAGAAAATCAACCAATGTAATACACCACATAAACAGATTGAAAAAAAAAAACAAAAACCACGTGATCTTCTCTATAGATGCAGAAAAAGCATTCGACAAAATACAGCACTCTTTCCTGATAAAAACACTACAAAACATAGGAAAAGAAGGAAACTTTCTGAATATGATAAAGGGTATATATGAAAAACCCAAAGCTACCATCATCTTCAATGGTGAAATCCTAAAAGCCTTCCCTCTGAGATCAGGAACAAGACAAGAATGCCCACTATCACCACTCCTATTTAACATTGTCTTAGAATTACTTGCTCAAGCACTGAGGCAAGAAAAAGATATAATAGGCATCCAAATTCAAAAAGAGGAAGTAAAAATATCATTATTAGCAGACGATATGATCCTATATGTAGATAGCCATGAGAAATCTACAACAAAGATTCTAGAACTTATAAAGGAGTTCAGTAATGTTGCAGGCTATAAGATATATGCTCATAAATCAGTAGCATTTCTGTACACCAATAATGAGCATTTCTGAGGAGGAAATCAATTTTAAAAATACCATTTACAATAGTAACTAAAAGAATCAAATACATAGGAATAAATTTAACTAAAGATGCAAAGGACCTATATACAGAAAACTACACAACACTGTTAAAGGAAATCAAAGTCTTAAATAAATGGAAGAATATTCCTGTTCCTGGATAGGAAGAATAAACATCATCAAGATGTCTATCTTACCTAAACTAATCTACAGGTTAAATGCAATCCCAATAAAAATCAACACGGTATTTTTTAAGGAACTGGAAAAACTAACTACAAAATATATTTGGAAAGGTAAGAGGACCTGAATTGCCAAAGAAATATTGAAAAAGAAAAATGAAATTGGAGGTATCACATTACCAGAATTTAAAACATACTACAAAGCTACACTGCTTAAAACTGCATGGTATTGGCACAAGGAGAGACATACTGACCAATGGAACCAAATTATGAGTTCTGATATAGATACTCTCATATACTGTTATCTGATATTTGACAAGGCCACCAAGCCCGCTCAGTTGGGAGAGAATGGCCTCTTTAACAAGTGGTGCTTGGACAACAGGATATCCATATACAAAAGAATGAGAGAGGAATACCATCTAACATCTTATACAAAAATTGACTCAAAATGGATCAAAGATCTAAATATAAGAGCCAAAAACATAAAGACCTTGGAAGATAATGTAGAGAAGCATCTACAGGACCTTGTAATAGGAAATGGTTTCATGAACTTCCCCGCCAAAGCATGAGCAGCAAAAGGAAAAATAGATAAATGGGATCTCCTCAAAATTATAAACTTCTGCACCTCAAAGGATCTTATTAAGAAAATAAAAAGGCAGCCTACCCAATGACAGAAAATATTTGGTAACCATATATCTGATAGAAGCCTCATATTCTGTATATATAAAGAAATCCTACACCTCAAAAATAAAAAGACAAACAACCCATTTAAAAAATGGGCAGGTGACCTGAAAAGACACTTCTCCAAGGAAGAAATACAATTGGCTAAAAAGCACATGAAAAAATGCTTGATATCACTAGCTATTAGGGAAATGCAAATCAAAATGAATGAGATTTCATTCATTAGAATGGCAGCTATTAAAAAAAACAGCAGACTATAAATGTTGGAGAGAATGTGGAGGAATAGGAACCCTTATCCAGAGCTGGTGGGATTGTGGAATGATCCAGCCACAGTGGAGGACAGTTTGGCAGTTCCTCAGAAAACTAACAATAGATCTTCTGTATGATCCAGCAATTCCACTGCTGGGTATATACCCAGAAGAATTGAAAGCAAAGACACGAACAGATATATGCACACCAATGTTTATAGAGCCATTGTTCACAATTGCCAAAAGTTGAAATCAGCCCCAGTGCCCATCAACAGATGAATGGATAAACAAAATGTGGTCCATACATACAATGGATTATTACTCAGCTGTAAGAAGGAATAAAGTGTTAACACATGGAATAGCATGGATGAATCTTGAAGACCTTATGTTGAGTGAAGCAAGCCAGGCATTGAAGGTTGAACAGTATATAACCTCACTGATTTGAATTGAGGAAAGCGAGCAGTCTCTGAGAACCACTGTCCGAAAGATAGGTTATCAAGGGAAAGAAATAGAAGAGAAGGTTGTGAATCATCACCCATACGGACATAATCTATGGCAAAGTGATAGAGTATAGTTGCATATTGAAGGATAGGACAACTGGGTAGTAATATTACTGGGTTTGGTGGTGCAGGGTTGACAGGTGGGTAGTTTAGGAAGGGCAGGTTAGAATGCCCAGGATACTGGGGGGAGAGATGGGAGATGGACTAGTTTAACATCAGATTTGTGGGTATGAGGTGGAAAGGGCAGGAGTGGTAATGCTCTTATGGCAATATGACAAGGTAGCATCACTGGTTTAAGGTGTAGGTTGGGGGAGCTTTCAAGACAGGGTGCATCTGTAGTTGGCTTCTGGGGAATGTGTGAGTGTTCATCCTGTCATATGTGTTGTGTCAGGGAGTGGAGACCCACGCGGTGAGTGGGAAGGAGATAGACCCACATATTTTGGAGGACCGATTAACCCAGAAACAGAGAGGTGGGTATCTCGTAGGAACAAGGGTGGATCCTAATAGGGGAGGATAATCAGCATGTCAAGACCTCTTGTTGCATGTAGCTATGAATCTTGTCATCCAGTGAGTCAAGTCAGGCGGTTGTCATGTGCCCAAGGGGGATGGGGAGGAAGGAACAGAAAAGATCAAACAGGGGGTATTTAGTGGTCAGGGGATATGTTTTTCATTATCTTACAGTAATGGACATAGGACATGGTAAATATCATCAAAAATTATTAAACTGTACCATCTAAATAGTAAACTATACTATAAACTATTGACAATGTTTAGTAGCTATGTTTCACTATCTGTATAACAGTCATAAAAATGCTACCATCCACATAAAAAAGGTTTTAATATGCGGTGAGGAAAGGGGGAGGAGGTTGTGTATATGAGAATCTCTAGTATTCTGTGCGTAATTTTGCTGTGACCTAAAACTTCTTTGAAAGTTAAATGAAAAATTGGGAGACACTGGGGAGTGAGAGGGGGAGGGTGCCATGGTACAGACTGGACACCTGATAATGCAGTGATAAAAGGAAAAAAATAAATAATTAAAAAATTTTTTTTGTTTTCTCCCATTTTTTGAATGTCCTAATCCTTTAATTTTATTTTTAGTTTTTTTTTCTGAGTTTCCATGTATTTTATCTCTTACATTTCAGCTTATCATTATTATCTCATTTGCCTATTAATTGTATTTGGCTATTATATGGACTTTATCATCAAGGAAGGTTTAGATCACAGAAGGGTTACAATGGGGACAGCAGAGGATCATTGGTGGGGGTTGTCTGGGATGGGGGTTTCATGGGAGGAAGTTCACCTAAATACTGATGAAAAATATATAAAATTGTTCAAATGTTCAAGGGGTGGTGCATGGTCACTGTGGGTAGACAATCATCTATAAATGAGGGAATACTGAATTCCCAGCCTGGAGAGCTCTGCTACATTCTGCAAGGGAGCAGCAACAGACCCCTGAGTGCAGGGGCAGTGTCTGGCAAAGGAGAATGGTCCACTAATGGGTTCTTGTTATTGATGACTAGCCTTACAAGCCTTTGCTCTTGTAATTGAAACTTAGTCTACTGTTATGGGGTGCCTAAGGGTTGCAAACCTGAGACCCTCCTTGTTGCTCAAATGTGGCCTCTCTCTAAACCAAACTCAGCATATGAATGCATTACCTTCCCCCCAGTATGGGACATGACTCCCGGGGATGAGCCTCCCTGGCAACATGGGATTAATACCAAGTGCCAACTGGCAATATGATTGGGAAAAGACCTTGAATAAAAGGGGGAAATGGTAATAACAAGTGAGTTCACATGGCTAAGAGACTTCAAAGAGTGTTGGAAGGTCATCCCAGATGTAATGCTTACGCACACCTCAGTAGGATATCATAGATCACCAAAGTGGATATCACCCCACATAGAGGGGCTCCTGAGGGCTCTGGAGCCACCGAGATTCTATATAAGGGGCGATAGCTCCAGAGATCGATGCCTTATCAGTGGGCTCTACTTTGGAATTTGTGCTCCTGAGAGTGGCAGAGTTGGACTCAAATAAGTCCTCCCTGCACATGGTCCATCAGTCCCTTCTATTCAAACCTATATGTGATGTTGGAGTTTGTAGGTGTACTTCCAGAGACTGGAACCTTTGGCCTGCCCATGTGCCAGCTGTGCCTGGAGTCTCAGTGGAGCTGCAACTCCGTCTCTACAGCCTAATGGACTCACCCAAGTCACCTGGTGAGGAGATGATGATGGACAATGGCCATCCCTGGGAATGGAGAGAGTCTACAGCTGCAGGCAGGATAATCCCATCCATTGTATCCATGCAATATAAGCTCCCTCTCATTTGGAGTTGGAGTGGACATCACCATCCCAATCTCCTTAATAGTGGGGGAAGAGCTATGGACTAGAATGCACTTACTGGTATTCTGTTGTAGCCATATTGTGATTCAAGCAATGGAAGAAATTACCACAGTGAGGTGAAGCCAGCAGCCACTGGACACTTTCAGGACAGAGAAGGGAAATACCTTTGTAATACAGGGGCTTTTTCAGGACTTGGGAGTTATCCTGAGTGACATTACAATGACAGATATAGGCCATTTTACATCAGCATATAACATGCAGAACTGTGTGGGAGAGAATGTGGTCTACAATGTGAGCTATGGTCCATGCTTAGTGGCAAAGCCCCAGGTTGTGATATCCATTGCAGGTGATGTGCCACACTAATGAAAGATGTTTATATGGGATGTTATGGGAGGTGTGGGAGGTGGGGAACATGGGAATCCCTGTAATTTTTGCATAATATTTACATAACCTAAGCAACTTTTAAAAGATAAAAAAAAATAATAAAAGAAATAAGTAAATAAATAAAATACTGGATGACAAATTAACAACCATTCTGTTTAAGGATATTGTATTTTAATGCTCATAGTCATAGTAAAACTCACTGACTGTAATATTCTTGCATCAATGCCAAAGATGTACTTTGTTAATAATGGGGGGTATGGAAAAATATGCCCAATGTATGGTATGGACCATGATGAGTGGTAATAGTCTGATGATATTATCTCATAATCTGTAACAAATATTCCACAATGGTGTGGTGTGTTGGTGAAGGGTTGCTGTATGGGAATTCTACACATGAGCATGATTGTTTTGTAAGTTTACAACTTCTGTCATAAAAATAGATTGTTAAAAACTCACTAACCAAATTCTAATAGATCTAGACTTAGCAAGTAATAAAGGAGAGAATATTATCAAATAATTCCAGAAAAGCTGCCAGATATCAAATATAAAAGATTACAGAATTAAAGGGCCATCTGAGTGTTTAAATAAAGAAGTCCAAAATAAACACACACAATTGTGAAATTTCTTCACACTAGGCAATTTTTTTTAAAAGGTAAATCTAGGAGGGAATCACATATAAAGGTCATGGTCAGAGTGGTGACAGACTTCTCACTAACAAAGTAAAAACCACAGGGTGGTGTATTCAATAGCCTATTGTTTTGTAAGCTCACAACATCTCAAAAAACAAACAAACAAACACTTTTCTTTTTAAAAAATATAAAACTAATATATGTGTGCTGTAACAAGCCAAGCAATATAGTTTGTCAATAAACTATTAAAAAAAAAAAAAAACCTATAGAAAGAGTTAAGGACTAAATTAACTGGAAAAGTTTGGAATCAGGAAAGTCCAGCTTCAAAGAGTCATAAGAGAAGCTTCTGAAACCCTTTCTGTATCTTTCCATCATTCCTTCCCCAAGGCAGTTTGGAGCAACCCCCCACCCCCAGAATTTTCCCTTTAGGCAAAAGCAATGTGAGACAGTAGAAGTAATAACTTGGGTCAGGAAGCCTGTGGCAAATATTTACCTGTTTTAAGTCCTCAGGTGGAACCATGAGAGAGAAAGATTGATTCCTGGGGAGTTGAGCTGGCATCAAAATTACTGTAAATGGTAGAACTCCTTAGCCCACTAGCAAGCACAATCCCAAGAAAAGACACAGGTCCAGAAAAGACAGGGAGGACCCTGCACTTTTCATTCACCTTGAGTTAACATTCATAATAGAAGGATTGAATGCTGTAGGAGAACACTGTCTTAGTTTGCCACAGGGCTGCTTATACAAACTACTAGAAATAGATTGGCTTTTATAATGGGATTATTATTTACTGTAAAAGCTTATAATTCTGAGGCTAGGAAATGTCCAGATCAAGGCATCATCAGAGATGCTTTCTCACTAACGTCAGCTACTGTTGATACTAGTATCCTGCCATGTGGCAAAGATGGCTGGCAGTCTCTGTCGTCCCCTCCAGAAGTTTCCATCTCCTGGAGCTCAGCTGTGGGCAATCAGGCATAGGGCTTGTTTTTGTCTAGGCCTCCTCTCTCAGTCTTGGCTTCTCCTCGTTCTTCCCAATGTTCAGCTGTGAGCTATTAGGCATATGGCTCATCTCTTCCTGGGCCTCAGCTCTTTGAGCCTTTTTCAGCTTCTCTACTGGAGTTCAGCTATGGGCAAACCTGGAGTCCTTTCTCACAGGATCAGATATGGTAGCTTCCTTTCTTTCTGTCTCTCTCTCTATATATTTTTCTCTGTTTCTATCAGGCCCAGCAAGAGGGCAGAGATCTAAACTGGCTGATGCCTTCACTGACAAAGTTCAGTCAAAAGGCCACACACACACATGAATGGATTAGTTTAAAAAAACGTAGTTCTTCTCCTTTTGGGATTCACAAAAGAACTTCAAACTCCCACACTGATCAAATCATAGCCAATTTTCAAAGGTGATGAAAGGTGATTTTTACATTGGTTTGTTTGGTTTTGTTATCTCCAGGCACTCAATAAAATCTCTGTAATATAACTACCTGGATACAAATCAAGATACAGACAGTTTAGTGATAAAACTGCAAAGTTTACATTTTAAATGATTAATCTAACAATGTGCATTAAAATATTACAAGACAAAGAGACAGGAAATGATGGCCCATCCAAAGAAAGAGGATAAAATACAGAAAACATCAGTGAAAAATAACAGATTGTGGACATACTGTACAAAGACTTAAATATGTACATACATATTCAAGATACTCAAGGAGATGAGGGAAAATACCTAGAAAGAACTAAAGAATAATATGAGAATCTAAATAAAGACATAATTTTTAAAATGAAACAAACAGAACTATTGGAATTGAAGATTACAATAGCTGAAGTTAAAAATTTCCAGAAAGAATTCAATAGCAGATTGGAGCGGACAGAAGAAAGAATCCATGAACTTGAAGAAAAATTAAAATGAGTTCAAGGCAGAGGAACAGAAAGAAAAAATAATTAGAAAAAGCTAAAATAGCTTGTCAAACACCATCAAGCATACTGATGTGTGCATTATAGATGTTGCAGAGAGAGAAGAAAGATAAAAAGGGGCAAAATGAATATTCAAAGAAATAGTGACAGAATACTTATCAGTCATTGTAAAAGATGTGGATATGCACATCCAAGAAAGTCATCAAACACCAAACAAGATAAAATGGAGGAAAACTATCCCCAGACATACAGTGGTGAAATTGTCAATGCAAAGGGAAAGCTGAGAATGCTGAAAGCTGCAAGAGATTCCAAATTAGATTAAGTGCTGATTTCTCATGAGAAATATGGGAGCAGGGAAGCAGTGGGTTGGAATAAAGTGCTGAGAGAAAACAATTTTCTCCCTAGAATTTTATACCCTATGAGACTTTCTTTTAAAAATGAGAGAGAGGTTAAGACATTCTCAAATAAAGAGAACCGGAGGGATTTCATTACCATTATACCTGCCCTACAAGTAATACTTAAAGAGTCCTTTAGAAAAGAAAAAAAAATGAAGGACGCTGGACAATGAATCAAGGCAGCATAAAGAAATAAAGAAATAAAGAAAGTAAAGCTGTTGTATTTTGAGCATGTGTAATTCCACTTCTTATTATTAAAAATCAAATTAATAAAATATAAAGATAAATCTATGATTTTGGATAAAAAAGGTACAAAGACAAAATTTATAACAAGCACCAAAAAAAATTAAGGTATTCAGACAGAGGAATAAAGAAACAGTGTATGTGTATGTGTATGCTGTTGAAGTTAAGTTGGTATCAATTTCAAAATCCTGTTATATAATAAGCATACATTATTTTTTTTAGTTTCAAACTATTTTTTGTTCTTTACTCCATAAACATACGGAGACATTTGTCTTTGTTAGTGTTTTATTAAAATTTACAAGTGTGTAGCATAGAACGTGCATCATTCCATGTCTTGATTTTTTCACTCAAATGCTTGTGATAGTTTTTGCTAATACATATGTTTGTTTTGTCATACTTAAACAGTTCTACATTTTTTAGTTTGGTAAATAGAACACCCTTTATTCACTCATTCCCATACTGGTAGCTACTACATTCTTTTTGCACAAGTTTTACTACAAATTGTCATGCACTGACGACATGATATATAGTTCCTTGCACCCACGTTAGTTATTCTACAGTATATTCTCAGAACATAATAAGAGCATTTTCCTATATTTCATTTTAATAGTTTTAGAGATTTGTTTTCTGTATTTTATTCTTTGATGCCTGGAAATTTATTTTTAAATACAATAAATGACAAAGATCTAATTATGTTTCCTTATATGGAATGCCAATTACCAAGAATTCAGTTTTTGAATAGGCCATCACTTCCTTCTTGGCTTATGATGTCATTTCTTTCATATACCAAGATCCCACAAATTCTGGGCATGTTTCTTGACAACAGTTTCTATTCCACATAACTATTAATGCATCAATACCAAAGAATTTTAAGAATTCCTACAATTTACATAGGGTATCATATTACCTAAACCTGTCCCTTCCTTTTTAATTTTCATACTACTTTTTCCTTCATTTTACATCAGGAGTTAGAACCTCTCTTCAGGATCATGATTAGAAGCAGAGGTAAAGAGGGATCATACTTGTTCCTGCCTTTAAAAGATAAGGCTTCTAAAAATTGAACAACAATAATGTATGCTATGAATTTGTGGAGGATACAAGTTTCCAATTTATTAATCCTTTCTCTCCTCATGAATATTCTTGGATATAAGTTCTGGACTTCTTTTTAAGGCTTTCCAATATTCAGGTATTTTCTTTTAGAAAAAAATTCATGTGTTATGAATCTGCTGAAGGTCTTTGTTATTCTAGGAATTCAAAGCATTTTTAATGAATATGGGTTCTCAGACATCTAATGTGGTGTGACTTCTAGCTATAAGCTTTTCCACAATAACTATACTGGTAAAGCTTCTCACCTGTATGGATTGCAGCATGTAAAGCAAGAGTTGAGAACTGAAAAAAAGTTTTTCCACAATAATCATAATCATAAGTTTTCTCAACTGTATGACTTCTAACATGTACAATAGGAGATGATCTTTAAGAGAACACTTACCTTACATTCATAAGTATCACTTGTATTTTCATACATAATGAATTTACTCACATGTAAAATAAGTGATGTGATTTGAGAATAGGCTCTTCTACATTCCTTACATATATAGGGTTTCTCTCCAGTATATCTTCTCTAGTGTGTAATGAGGTTTGATTTCTGAATGAACACTTTCCCGCACCCATTACATTCTTAAGTTTTTCTTTCTGATGGATAATGAGGTTTTCCTTCTGGTTAAAGGCTTTTCTGCATCCATTGCTTTTATAGGGTTTTTCTCCATATGGATGTTCTTATGTTTAATGAGTTATTGTTTTGGCTGAAGTATTTTATGCATACTTTACATGAATATTGTTTTTTCATATCTATGAGATATGATTTGATTGAAGGCTTTTTCACGTTCCTTACATGCAGGATTTTTTTTTTTCCAGTATGTAATCTCTTATGTCTAAGATTTGACATTTGAATTAAAGCTTTCCCACATTTATGTTTTCTCTTCAGTATGAAATTTCTGATGAATGCAGAAGTTTTCTATCTGGTTGAAAGCTTTCCTACCTTTATTACATTTGTATGATTGTTCCTCTGAATAGTTTTACAAATGTGGAGTAAAGATGACAGTAAAGATCAGGTTTACTATATTCAGGACACTTATATGGTTTCTCCCTAATATGAATTTTCTCATTCTCCATGAGGTTTTGCTACAGATGAAAGCATTCCAGTGTTCATTAGAATACTATTTATGTTTGAATATTCTCATGCTCAATGAGATTTAACGCCTGGCTGAAAGCTTTCCAATATTCCTTATAAACACAGGGTTTTACTCATGCATGGTTTCTTTGATGTGAATATAGTTTTCCCACATTCATTAAATCCAAATGGTTTCTCTCAAGTATTCACTCTCGGGTATATCACAGGATGTTGAATATGCAATAAAAGGCTTTCATACTCATTACACTTAAAGGGAATGACTAACATCAGGGCAAATTAATGCAAAACTCATTGTTTTCATTCTTTTTTCCTCACACAGATTCCTTTGTGCCTAGGTGTATTAGTCAGCCAAAGGGGTGCTGATGCAAAATACCAGAAATCTGTTGGCTTTTATAAAGGTTATTCATTTGTGGTAGAAACTTACTGTTACCAGGCCATAAAGCATAAGTTACTTCCCTCCCCAAAGTTTGTTGCCACTTGTTGGAGCAAGATGACTGCCAATGTCTGCAAGGGTTCAGCCTTCCTCTTCCTCTTAAGGCTCCGTGTTCCCAGCTCTTCCAATATCAGTTATAGACTGGGATAAGTCTCGTCTCTCTCCCAGGACTCATTTCTCTGATACTACTTAGAAATGCATAAGCGTAATCTCTGGTTTAACCTCCTGACTCACTTTGAAATCTTTTAACTATAAAAACTAATTTCTATTTATTATTTCTCCCTTTTTGTCAAGATCTTTTTCTAAATATATCATTAATTTGCACTTGGTAATAATCCTTCTGTGCCAGGGAAGCTCATCCCAGGAAGTCATTTCACACACCTGGAGGAAGGTAGTGTGCTTACAGGCTGATTTTGGCTTAGAGAAAGGCCACATTTGAGCATGAAGGAGGCTTTCAGGAGGTATCTCTTAGGAAATATATAATACTAGGCTAAGTTTCAATTTCACAAGAACAAGGTTCATATATTCAACCATCAATATCAAAGCCTGGTGCACTTTTTTAGAGAATGTCGTGAGACTTCCTAGAATGGAAATTCAATATACTTTGGGTTATTGTTTGGGTCTACACTCACTGAGACAATGCCCCATAATCACTTGAACATATTTATATGCTATAGAGGCATGCCCCAAGTGCACCCCTGCTGACACATTCACCCATCATTGACACCCCACACCAGTGATCTTCCTCTGCTACAGTTGTGACCCTTCTGCAATACAAAACCTCCACAAAAACAAAAACAAAAATAAACAAATAAAAATAAACAGAAAATAAAATAATAATTTTAAAATAACAAATAAAATACAAAAATAAAATTAAAAGTAAATTTAAAAAAATTTGTGTGTGTCTTTCATCACCATAAGTTCTGTTTTCTTGTATGTACAGTGAAAAAACTTCTTCCATATGTTCCCCCAGTATCTTATTTTTTCACTTTATCTTCAAGAAGATTTAGATTACAGAAAAGTCACAGAGAAAATATAGGAAATTCCCATACCTAATGTCCTGACCCTCTTGCACCCTCCCCTATTAATAACATTTTACTTCTGTATGGTACATTTGTTACAACTGATGTAGAAATATTAAAGCATTGTTTTTAACCATGGTCAATGGTTTACATTACAGTTTATATTTTGCACAGTACATTTTTATAGGTTTTGACAAAATTTAAAATGGCC
>JAKSZT010054124.1:517764-579744 GCA_026826555.1 Tolypeutes matacus
ATTGATGACTACCCTTGTGAGTTTTTGCTCTTGTAAATGAGACTTAGCCTGCAGTTGTGGGGTGCCTAAGGGTTGCCACCTGAGAGCCTCCTTGTTGCTCAAATGTGGCCTCTCTCTAAGCCAAACTCAGCATATGATTGCATTACCTTCCCCCCAACGTGGGACATGACTCCCAGGGATGAGCCTCCCTGGCAACGAGGGATTAATACCAAGTGCCAACTGGCAGCTTTTTGCAGTGGCAGTATCGTAGCCAATGAGGTTTATCCGAGGCACGATTATTGCTAATTGAAAACTTTTCCCAAGTGCCAACTGGCAACACAACTGGAAAAAGACCTTGAATAAAAGGGGGAAACGGTAAAGACAAATGAGTTCAAGTGGCTAAGAGACTTCAAAGAGAGTCGGGAGGTCATCCCAGAGGTAACTCTTACGCACACCTCAGTAGGAGCTCATAGAACATCTAAGTGCCTATCACCCCACTCAGTGGGGTTCCTGAGAGCTCCGGAGACACCCTGGTCTTATATAAGGGGGGATAGCCCCAGAGACTGATGCCTTATCAGTGGGTTCTATTTTGTAATCTGTGCTCCTGAGAGTGACAGATTTAGACTCAAATAAGTCCTCCCTGCACATGGTTCACCAGTCCCTTCTATTCAAACCTACATGTGATGCTGGAGTTTCTTAGGTATACTTCCAGAGACTGGAGCCTCCCACCTACCTATGTGCCAGGTGTGCATGAAATCTAGGTGGAGCTGCAACTCCTACCCTACAGCTCAATGGACTCATCCAAGTCACCTGGTGAGGAGACTGCATTACTTCTTACAAATGAGTATTATCCCTTTATATGCATATACTACAATTTGCTTACCTATTCATCTGTTAACGGACACTTGGGTTGCTTCCAACTTTCAGCAATAGTGAATAATGCCACTATGAATACTGGTGTGCATATATCTGTTCATGTCCCTGCATTCAATTCTTCGGTTTATATATCCATAAATGAGATTTCTAAATCATATGGTAGTTCTATAATTAGCTTCCTAAGGAACCATCAAATTGTCCTCCTCAGAAGCTTTACCATTCTACATTTCCACTTGCAGTGGTTGAGGGTTACCTTTCCTCCACATCTTCTCCAACACTTGTAGTTCTGTTTTTTAAAGAACTGCCAGTCTAATGGGTGCACAATGATATCTCATTGTAGTTTTGATTTGCATTTCCCTAATAGCTAGTGATGTTAAGCATCTTTACATGTAATTTTTAGCCATCCATTTGTATTTCTTCTATGGAGCAGTGTCTACTTAAATTTCTTGCCCATATTTTATATGGATTGTTTGAATTTTTATTTTTGAGATGTCAGATTTCTTTATATGCTGGATATTGGGCTCTTATTGGATAAACAGTTACTAAATATTTTCTCCCATTCAGTGGGCTACCTTTTCTCTTTCCTGACAAACTCTTTTTTTCAATTTTTTTCTTCTTTTATTTTTTTGACAAACTCTTTTGAAGCACAAAAGTTTTAATTTTGAGGTGTTCCCATTTATCTACTTTATCTTTTGTTGCTTGTGCTTTGGGTTTAAAGATTATGAAACCATTTCCTGCTACAAGATTTTGTAGATGCATTCTTTCATTATTTTCCAGGAGCTTTATGGTCTTGGCTCTTATATTTAGGTTTTTGACACATCTTGAGTTAATTTTTTGTATACGGCATGAAATGTTGATCCTCTCTCATCCTTTTGGAAATGCATATTTAGTTCTCCCAATTCCATTTGTTGAAGAGCCTATTCTGTCCCAGTTGAGTGGGCTTAGTAGCTTTGTTAAATATCAATTGACCATATATTTGAGGATCTATATCAAAACTCTCAATTCAGTTCCATTAGTCAGTATGTTTGCCTTGTGCCAGTACTATGTAGTTTGTTATTTTTGTAGGCTACTGAAAAAAAAGAACTTATTTGGGAAATGGGGGAAAGAACAGAGCTTGCTGAGAAATGGGAGAAAAACACATAAATATACCCCAAGATTTGGTGTGACTTCCTCTAGGCAGAGAAAGCCCAATACCATGTAGTTTTGACCACTGTAGCTTTTTTTTTTTTTTAATGGGTAAAAATCAAAATTCTCACAATACAGACAAACATTTGCAAAATGATATATAAATATATATGCATATATATGTATTTGCTTACAAAAATGTTATTTATATATATATATATATACACTTATATTTTAAGAGGTGCTTAGATTACCCAAAATAGTACACGGAGCCCACTGGGATTCCCATGTTGCCCACCTCCCACACCTCCCACCACAACCCACACAAACATCTCCCAGTGTGGCCCACCACCTTCAATGAACTTACACATCCTGGAGTCTTACCACCAACCATAGACCACAGTTCACACTGTAGACCACACTCTCTCCCATTCAGTTCTGAGTGGTGTGTGCTGATTTAAAATGGCCTACATCCATTGCCACAACAGTACTCAGGATAAACTCCAACTCCCAAAGAAGCCCCTGTATTTCAACTGCTCATCCCCTCCCTACCCCAAAAGTGTCAAGTGGCCACTGGCTCCACCTCATTGTTATAATTTCTTGCATTGCTAGAATCACCATATGTGAACAAGAGAATACCATCAAGTCCACTCTAGTCCATAGTTCTTCCCCCAATCCTGAGGGGACTGGGATGGTGATGTCCACTCCAACTCCAAGTGAGAGAGGGCTTATATCCCAAGGATATGCTGGGTGGGATGATCCTGCCTGCAGATACAGGCCCTCTCCATTCCCTGGGATGGCCATTGCCCATCGTTTTCTCCTCACCAGGTGACTTGGATGAGTCCATTGAGCTGTAGGATAGGAGTTGCAGATCCACCGAGATTTCATGCACACCTGGCACATAGGTAGGTGGGAGGCTCCAGTCTCTGGAAGTATACCTAAAACCTCCAGTATCACATATAGGTTTGAATAGAAGGGACTGGACTGGTGAACCATGTGCAGGGAGGACTTATTTGAGTCTAATTCTGTCACTCTCAGGAGCACAGATTCCAAAATAGAACGCACTGATAAGGCATCAGTCTCTGGGGCTATCCCCCCTTATATAGGGCCAGGGTGTCTCCGGAGCTCTCAGGAACCCCAATGAGTGGGGTGATAGGCACTTAGATGTTCTATGAGCTCCTACTGAGGTGTGCATAAGAGTTACCTCTGGGATGACCTCCCAACTCTCTTTGAAGTCTCTTAGCCACATGAACTCATTTGTCCTTACCATTTCCCCCTTTTATTCAAGTTCTTTTTCCAGTTGTCTTGCCAGTTGGCACTTGGTATTAATCCCTCGTTGCCAGGGAGGCTCATCCCCGGGAGTCATGTCCCACGTTGGGGGGAAGGTAATGCAATCATATGCTGAGTTTGGCTTAGAGAGAGGCCACATTTGAGCAACAAGGAGGCTCTCAGTTGGCAACCCTTAGGTACCCCACAACTGCAGGCTAAGTCTCATTTACAAGAGCAAAGACTCACAAGGGTAGTCATCAATAAAAAAAAACACATCAGTGGGTCATCCTATTTTGACAGGCACTGTCCCTACACTCAGAGGACTATTGGAGCTCCCTTGGAGACTGCGGCAGAGCTCTCCAGGCTAGGAATTCAGATTCCCTCATTTATTGTGTGATTATCCACCCATCGTGACCATGCCCCATCCCCCGATCCTTTGAATGATTTTGTATATCTTTCATGTATATTCAGATGAACCAATCCCCACGAAACCCCCCCCAGACACCCCCCCAATAATCCCCCACAGTACCCATTGTAACCCTTCTGTGATCCAAATCCTCCATGAACATTTAGTCCATAAAATAATCAAAAGAAACAAGTGTGATAAGCTTACATGCAAGAGACAAACATAAGGAAACTGAGGGAAAAAAAAAAGAGAGAGAGAGAAGGAAAAAAAAAACAAATTATCAAACAAAGAACAAAACATAATAAAATATAATTATTGGATTGGGATATTCAAAAAATGGGCAAAAAAGCAAAGGAAATGCCTTTAAAATATATATATATATATATATATATATATATATATTCATTTTTTTTCCTTTCTCTTTTCTGTTTTCCCTTTTTTCCTTCCCTTTATCACTGTGTTATTGGATGTCTGGTGTGCCATGACAACTTCCTCCTCTCAATCCCCATTGTCTCCCAAGTTTTCATTTAATTTTCAAAGAAGTTTTAGTTCACAGCAAAGTCACACGGTGTGCCGGAGACTCCCAGATACCAAACCACTCCCCTTCACCACCCCATATTAACTCCCCCCCTTTTTTTTGGTTGTTAGCATTGTTATAACTGTTATGGAGATAGCAAAATATAGCAACTAAACATTGTCAGTGATTTAGAGTATAGTTTACAATTTAGATGATACAGCTTAATAATTTTGATGATATTTACCATGTCATGTGTCCATTACTGTAAGGTAATGAAAAACCTTCCCCATGACCACCAAACAACCCATTCGACCTTGACTGTTCCCTTCTCCCCAGCCCCCCAGGGCCCATGATACCCCCCTCTCCCAACCCATGGAATGTCAAGATTCACATTTACATGCCCTGGGGATTTGAACCAGCCCTTCCTAATCCACCCACCCCCCAGTGCTGCACCACCAAACCCAGGAACACCACCACTCATCTGTCCTGCTTTCAAGTCAGGTAGCATGTCTCCTTTTCTTTTGTTCTATCATTCATGGTTCTTCAGGCTTAAACTGAGCATCCCAGGCAGTTTGGTGACTTTGCTATCAGTACAGAGGGAAATAACAAAGCACCTCAATGTTATGCTCATAGAAAAGGCCAAAATCGCAAATGGATGATAAATTTAACTCCTTAGGAAGCAATAAGAAATTATATGAAAAATATATCCAGAAAGAAATGAGAATGGACTCAGTATCATACAACACATAAAAGGAAATAAATACGAAATAAGCCTTGATGGAAGAATTAAGATACAAAAAGTTGATAAACTAAATAGGAAAATGGCAAAATAAAGCCTGCATTATCAATAGTTATTTAGAATGTAAATAAATGGATTAAATTCTCCAGATAAAAGGCAGATATTAGCAGAGCGGCTAAAAAAAAGACAAAACAACTATGTGTTCTTTATAAAAGACTCACCTTAATTTCAAAATTCAAAGATACAAACAGGTTGAAAGTGATAACACAAGTGATAACACATATATATACATATCATGTAAAAGATATATATATATACCATGTAAAAAGTAATATAGAACTTTAGTAATATCAGGTAAATTATGCTTTAAGTAAGAAATTGTAACAAGGGAAAAAGAAGATTATTATATACTGATAAAGGACTACATTCAACAAAAAGTAATAACAATTGTAAATATAGATACACCTAACTAGAGAACATCAAAATATTTAAATTGAATATTGGCTGATTTGAAAAATAAATAAGCAATTTCACATTAATAGTAGGAGATTTTAATACATCCCTTTCAATAAAGGATAGAACATTTAAGCAGAGGATCACAAGGAAATAGAAAAGTTAAACAGTGCTGTAAAGTAACTAGACCTAAAACCATATATAAAACATTTCACCCAGCAGTAGCAGAATATACATTCTTCTCTACTCCTCATGGATCATTTTCTGGACAGATTATATGTTATAACACAAAACAAATTACACACACACACACACATACAATGTGTCTTCTCCAATCAAAGTTGAATGTAGCTAGAAATCTATAATGGAGGGAGAAATGGAAAAGGTGCAAATTAAATATTGGTACTCTAAAATAGCCAATATTGTAAAGGAAATTAGGAAAGATGTTGAAATGAATGAAAATGAAAACATTTTGTGATGAGGCAAAGGCAGTGTTGAGAGAAAACTTTATAATTTTAAATGCTTACATTTAAAAGAGGAAAGATCCCAAATAACAGACCTAACCAAGAAACTGTAAGACCATGAAGATTAACAGCAAAATAAACACAAAAAAGCAGAAGGAAAGAAACGACATAGACTATATCAGAGATAAATGAAAAAGGGAATAAAAAAGAATATAGACAATCAACAAAAACAAAAGTTGGTTCTTAGAAAAGATCAATAAATTAACAAAACTTTACGTATATTGACAGTGAAAAAAGAGAGGACACAACTAAAAACAGAATGAAATGGGGAGACAATTACCATTGTCTTCACAGAAATAAAAAGGTGTACAAGAGGATATTATAGGGGGACTTCCAGGAAGATGACACTGAAGTAGTGAGTCAGAGCTCAAGTCTTTCACAAAAAACAATGGAGAAAGGGCAAAAACCTATCCAAGGGAGCAGCTTTGGGGATCTGTAGAACAGGAAAGTGTAACACATCATCCAGGAGGGAGCAAGACAGATGGAGAAGCCAAAGGAAAACCATGAACTACTCACACCTGTGGCTGAAAATGACACATATGCCCTATCCCCAAGGCAAATAGACTTGGTAAAACCCCTGGCTCACTGCGGCCAACTGAGTGGCAGGCAGCATTTCCTGTGAGGAAGAAGGGTGGAGAGTGATTTCTTTTCAGTGAGTTTGGCCATCTGAGAACCCTTTGAATCTAAAAAAAAAAAGACCCAAACCATCACTGAGGTGGCCCAGGAAGAGGGAAGGGGGGATCTGATCAGGCAGGTTGTCACACCCAGCTGTCCTGGGAGAGAGAAGAACTAGGTCAGTAAGGGGACAGGGACAGTTATTTAACCAGCCAGCTCCAGTAAACTGTTAGAAGCACAACATGCCTGAGAAAATGGGAGCAGGAAGATTGAGATAAGCTTTCAAAAGTCTACTTAACCTGTGGAGCCCCTGTAGGTCAGTTGAGGAATTTCTGCCTTGCATATATGAGGTCCCTTGTTTGATTCCTGATACCTCCTAAGAGAAGAGAATCAACTGGGTTATCAGACACTCAGTTGGTATCTTGTTTTAGGTCTTCTTGCATCTGTTATTTTTAATTTTTTATTGATTACTTTTTTTTTCTTTTTCTTTATTTTATTCATTATAACCAGGGGCATCACCTGTGGAAGGCAAGCTGTTAGGTGATTGATTGTTCAGTACTAGCAGCCTGAGAATCTCCTTATGGGCCTAAGAGAGAAGGCTGATTTTCCTTATGTTTTTTGTTGTTTTGTTTCTTGTTTGTTGTCTTTCCCCTTTCTTTGTTTCCTTTTTTCTTTTACTTATTTTTTCTGCCTACTTTATTTCTTGTCTTTCCTTCATTTTTCTATCTTCTTTCTTCTGTTGCTTTTCTTTCATTCCACCTCTTCTTGTTTAGCCTTTATTTTCAATTTATTTCTCTTTCTCTAAATATACATATATTTTTTTCCTTTCCTCTCTTCTCACCTTTCTGGCCTTTTAATTCATTCTATTTTTTCCTCTATTTTTTCATGTTTTATTTTTTCTATTCCAACTTTTTAATTCTTATTCCTTTGTATATTTTATGATTTTTAACTCATATCACCTATTTGTTTTCCTAGCTCTTGAATGGTTCCTCCTCTACCTTTCTAATTATTATTATTATTACTATTTTTCCTTCTTATCTCTTTACTTTATCTTGTCTTGATGTTTTAAAGAGAACACTGACAACTGCAAAGATATAGAATAAGAGGAACCAAGTGTCAAAAAGGAACCTTACCAAACACACAATAAACAACAAAATAAAACCTTAGAGTAGAAAGACAAGCTAACCAACCTAATAAGCCCATCAAGGTAAAGAGATGCCTAGACACAAACAAAAAATTACAAGCAGTACTAAAAAAACAGGAAGACATGGCCCAATGTAATTAACAAACTAAAGAACAGAAAGAGATACAGAATGTGGAACCACTAAACAGAGATGTCTGAACAAATATCATGAAAAAACTTAAAGAAGTGAAGGAAGAGATAATGGGTATTAAGAAGAAACTGGGGAACATACTGAAAAAATTATAAATATACAGAAAAAGATAACATATCCGATGGTGATGAATGGCACAATGTAAGAAATAAAAAATACACTAGAAGCACATAGCATATTTGAACAGGCAGAGAAAAAATATCAATGATGTCAAAGACAGTACATCTGAAATCAACCGGATAGAATAGATAGATAAAAAGATAGAAAAAACTCAGCAGGGACTTAGGGACATGAATGATATTTTGAAATGCACAAAAATACACATTACAGGCATTCTAGAGGGAGAAGAGAAGGGAAAGGGTGTAGAAGGAGCATTGGAGGAAATAATGGCTGAAAATTTCACAACTCTTTTGAGGGACATTGATGCACATGTCCAAGAAGTGCAACACACCCCAAACAGTATAACATCTAACAGGCCTACCCCAAGACATATACTTATCAAATAGTCCAATGTTAAAGACCAAAAGAGAATACTGAAAGCAGCAAGAGAAAAGAGATCCATCATATACATGGGAAGCTCAATAAGAATAAGTTTTGATATTACCTGTGAAACCATAGAGGCAAGAAGGCAGTGGTATGATATATTCCAGGTGCTATAAAAAATTAAAAAAAAAATTTACAGCCAAGAATTCTGTAGCCAGCAAAGCTGGCATTCAAAAATGAAGGAGAGTGCAAAATATTCACAGATAAACAGCAATTAAAAGGATTTGTCAACAAGAAACCTGTCCTTCAAGAAATACTGCAGGTTGAAAGGAAAAAAAAGAGGAGAGAGAAAGGGTTGGAGGAGAGTGTCGGAATGAAGATTTATTTACTTATATAGAATAAGTAAAACTAAAAAGAGAAATAAAAACAACTTGTAAGATATATATATATAATTTTGAAGAAAATATGGCTAATGCAAGTAATGTCTTGAAAATAATAACATTGAATGGTAATGCATTAAACTCTCTAATCAAGAGAAACAGATTGGCAGGATGGATAAGGAAATATGGCCCATCCATATGCTGTCAACAAGAAACTCACTTTATACCCAGGGATGCAAGGAGTTTGTAAGTGAATGGTTGGAAAACAATTTAACATGCAAACAATAACCAAAAATGGGCAGGATTAACTATACTAATATCAGACAAAATAGACATTAAATGCAAAACTATTGTAAGAGACAAATAAGACACAATATATTAATAAAGGGGTATTCTTTCAAGAAGAAGGTGCAATCATGAACACTTATGCACCTAACTAGGTCACCTAAAAATACATGAGGCAAACTCTGGAAATCTAAAGAAAGAAATAGATACCTCTACAATTATAGTGGGGGTCTTTAATACACCATTATGACCATTAGAAAGAACATCTCAATAGAAGATCAATAAAGAAACAGAGACCTTGAATAATATGTTAGAGGATCTAGACCTAACAGACATATACATAACATTACACCTAAATACAGTAGTATATACATTCTTCTCAAGCACACATGGATCATTCTCCAAAATAGACTACATGCTAAGCCACAGAACAACTCTCAATGAATTAAGAAAGGTTTAAATTATACAAAGTAATTTCTCTGACCACATTGGAATTAAGCTGGTAATCAGTAAGGGGCAGAGAACCAGATAAGGCACAAATATATGGAAGTTAAACAACACAATCTTAGAAAAACAGTGGGTCAAGGAGGAAGTCGTAAAAGAAATCAGTATCTACCTTGAAATGAATAAAAATGACAACACAACATATCCAAACCAATGGGATGCAGCAAAAGCAGTCCTGAGAGGGAGATTTATAGTCACAAATGCCTATATTAAAAAAGAAAAAAGAGCTAAAAACAAAGACCTATGACAAAAGGAGAAACTATAAAAAGAACAACAAACTAGTCCCAAAGCAATAGAAAGAACAAAATATGAAAGATTAGATCAGTGTTAATGAAATTGAAAATAAAAAAAACACTAGAAAAAGATAACAAAACCAAAAGTTGGTTATTTGAGAAGATTAATAAAATTGACAAACCCTTAGCTAGATTACCAAAGAAAAAAGAGGAAAGAGGCAAATACATAAATAATAAATGAAGAAGGGATATCAACACTGACCACTTCAAAGAGGATACTTTGAAAAATTGTGTGCCAAAAAGATGGATAACATAGATGAAATGGACAAATTTCTAGAAACATACAAGCAGCCTACACTGAGGAAAGAAGAAATCAATTAACTCCACAGACCAATCACAAGTAGCGGGATTTAATCAGTCATCAAAAACCTCCCAACTAAGAAGAGCACAGGACCAGATGGTTTCACAGATGAATTTTTCCAATCATTCTGGAAAGAACTAACACCAATCCCAATTAAACTCTTCCAAAAAAATAGAAGTAGAGGTAACATTGCCTATCCCATTCTATTATGCCAAACTCACCCTAATATTAAAGCCACACAAAGACACCACAAGTAAGGAAAGCTATAGGCCAATTTCTCTAATGAATCTAGATGCTAAAATCCTAAATAAAATACTTGCTAATCATATGCAACAATACATCCAATGAATTACACATCATAAGCAAGTGGTTTTCATCCCTGATATGCAAGGATGGTCAACATAAGATAACAAAATCAATGTAATACACCACATTAACAGATCAAAGAAAAAATACATGATCATCTCCACTGATGCAGAAAAAGCTTTGGACAAAATACAGCACCCTGAAAAAAACACTTCAAACAATTGGAATAGAAGGAAACTTCCTCAAAAGGATAAAAGGTATATACGAAAAAGCCATAGGTAACATCATATTCAACAGTGAAATGATAAAAGCTTTCTCTCTAATATC
This sequence comes from Tolypeutes matacus, assembly GCA_026826555.1. NCBI lineage: Eukaryota > Metazoa > Chordata > Mammalia > Cingulata > Chlamyphoridae > Tolypeutes > Tolypeutes matacus. The sequence continues at coordinate 528,481 of JAKSZT010054124.1, forward strand.
TGGAACAAGAAAAGGATGCCCACTTCACCACTCTTATTTAACATTGTCTTAGAAGTTTTGCTCCAGCACTGAGGCAAGAAAAATATATAAAAGGCATCCAAATTGGAAAGGAAGAAGTAAAAATTTCACTATTTGCAAACCTCATGATCCTATACAAAAAAGCCCTAGGAAATCTAAAATAAAGCTTAGAGAGCAGATAAATGAGTTCAATAAAGTGTAGGATATAAGATCAATGTGCAAAAATCAGTAGCATTTCTATACACCCATAATGAGCAATATGAGGAAGAAATCAAGAAAAAAATCCATTTACAGTAGCAACTAAAAGAGTCAGGTTCAGAGGAATAAACTTAAATGAAGATGTACAAACCTTGTATGCAGAAAACTACCCAACATTGTTAAAGGATATCAAAGAAGACCTAAATAAATGGAAGAATTGTCCCTGTTCAGGGATAAGAAAATGAAATATTATTATGATGTCTATCCTACACAAAGTGATTTACAGATTTAATTCAAATCATATAAAAATTATGACACAATTTATTATTGAATTGGAAACCTAACTATAAAAATTATTTGGAAGAGCAAGGGTCACTGAACAGTCAAAAACATATCAAGAAAGAAAAATCAAGGAAACAGTCTAACTGACTTTAAAACATACTGCAAAGCTACAGTGGTCAAAACTGCATGGTATTTGCAAAATGATAGACATATTCACCATGGGAACAGTATTTAGAATTCTGATATAGATTCTTGCATATATGGTCAACTGATATTAATCAAGGCCACTAAGCCCACTCAACTAAGAGTGAATGGCCTCTTCAACAAATGCTGCTTGGAGACCTGGATATCCATATCAATGAGAATGAGAGAGGATTACCATATCACCCCCTATACAAAAATTAACACAAGAGGGATAAACATCTAAATATAAGAACCAAGACCATAAAGCTTCTGAAAGATAATGTAGGGAAGCATTTACAAGATCTTTTAGTAGGAAATGGTTTCATAAACTTTACATTCAGAGCATGAGCAATGAAAGAAAATATATATATAAAATGGTACCTCCTCAAAATTAAAAAAAACCTTTTGTGCTTCAAAGGACTTTGTCAAGAAAGTGAAAAGGCAGTCTACACAAAGGGAGAAAATATTTGGGAACCAACTATCCAAAAGGGGCCTAATATCAAGCATATTTAAAGGAATCCAATGCTTCACAATTAAAAAGACAAACAACCCACTTACAAATGTGCAAGTGATTTGAATAGACACTTCTCCAAAGAAAAAATACAAATGGCTAAAAAGCACATGAAAAGATGCTCAACATCCCTAGCTATTAGGGAAATGCAAATCAAAACTACAATGATATATCATCTTACACCCATTAGACTGGCAGTTATTAAAAAAATAGAGGACTACAAGTGTTGGAAAGAATGTGGAGGAATGGGAACCCTTATACACTGCTGGTGGGAATGTAGAATGGTGCAGCCATTGTGGAAGACAATTTGGCGATTCCTCAGGAAGCTAACTATAGAACTGCCATATGAAACAACAATCCCACTCTTGGGTATATACTCAGAGGGATTGAAAGCAGAGACACAAACAGATATATCCACACCAGTGTTCATAGCAGCATTATTCACTATTGCCAAAAGTTGGAAGCAACCCAAATGCCAATCAACAGATGAATGGATAAGCAAACTGTGATATATACATACAATGGACTATTACTTTGCTGTAAGAAGGAATGCAGGATTAAAACATGGGAGAACATGGATGAATCTTGAAGACCTTATGTTGAGTGAAGTAAGCCAGGCACTGAAGGACAAATATTACATGACCTCACTGATGAGAATTAAGCAAATTGAGCAGACTCAGGGGGATTGAGTCTGGTGGATAGGTTTACAGGAGACAGAAAGGGAGTAGAGGGTGGTGAGCAGATGACCAAATGGGTAACATCTATAAGTTGGAAGGGTGTAGTTGTACAATTGATGATCATGACAGTGTTGCAGTGATGTGATAGGGTTAGGTGGTGCTGGTCTGTGAGGGGGAGCAGAGCGGGTGTTGGATTGGACTATCCATGGAATTTGGGGAAATGTAGGGGGAAGGAGCATGTGAACTCTGGGGCTTTGTAGGTCTGTGGTTAAAACTACAATTTTGAGAATATTCTTTTGGCAAATATGGCAGGGGCGGTTTTGCGTATGGTGTTGGCTGTGGGGAGTATATGGGACAGGGCCCACCTGGGGCATGCTTCTTGGATTATGTAAGTGGTCATCTTGTCATAGTGTTTTATATCAGTGGGTGGGCAACCATACAATAAACAAGAAAATATTAAACTCCCATCCTGGGGAATACTGCTGTGTTCACAATTAGATAGACAAGAAACCCTTGACAACATAGGCAATGCCTAATAAAAGAAAACAGACCATTATGTCTAGCCCTCAGTATTATTACAAGTAACTATGAATCTTATACTTCAAAAATTGAAACTTCATGTTTACCATAGGTTCTGAGGGGAAGGGCAGGGAAGAATGAAATTGATAGAATGTAGGGTATTTTTAGAGCATTAGAATTGTTCAGTATGATCTTGCAATAATGGATACAGGGCATGTATTAGCAAAAGTTTTGCTGATGCAAAGTACCAGAAGTCTGTTTGCTTTTATAAAGGGTATTTATCTGAAGTAAAAGCTTATAGTTACAAGGCCCTAAAGAATCCAACTCAAGGTTGTTTTCTCACCAAAGTCTTTTGCCATGTGTTGAAGCAAGATGGTGGGCAATGTCTGAGAGGGTTCAGCCTTCTTCTTTCCTCTTAAGGCTTCATGGTCCCAGCTCCTTCCAATCTCAGCTGTAGGCTGAAGGGCTCATTTCTTTCTGGGCCTTCTCAGCTGCTCAGGGCTCTGGTCTCTACAGCTTCAAATTTTCAGGCATATTGCTCAGCTCTCTCCCAGGCCCCAGGATTAAAGTTCTCTCCTCTGCTGTTTCTATGAAGCTCTCTCTTTCTTCTGTGTATCTTCTCTTGTCTGCCTTGTTGAGTGAGTGAACATTTATATAGCTCACCAAGAGTACAAGGACTCAAATTAAAGCCCTAATATTGATTTAATAAATTAAATGTAAAGCCTTTGAATTTAAATCACTCAAAGCATACCATACCTATAGGAGCACACAAGTTTACAAATATAATCAATATCTCATTTTGGAATTCATAAATAATATCAAACTGCCATAGGCCACTTCAAATTTTGTCAATACCTATAAAAGTGTTATGAGCCAAAATGTAAACCATAATGTAAAGCATTGACCATGGTTAGTAACAATGCCTCAAAATTTGTACATTAATTTAACAAATGTACCATCCACATGTAAAATGTTATTAATAGGGGAGCAGGAAAAAAGGGGAGGTCATTGGGTATATAGGAATCCCCTATATTCTTTATTTGACTTTTGTGTATCCTAAAGCTTTTTTGAAGATAAAATTTAAAAAAAAGACACTGGGGAAAAATATGGAGGAAAATGTCACTTTACATAAAAGACAACAGATCTTACAGTGATGAAAGACAAAATGACTAATTTTTTATTTCAAGTTTTAAAAATTTTTAAATTTTATTGGTTGTTTTAAAATATATTTCATTTTCTTATTAATTTTTTTTGGTTATTTTGTTGGCTTCATTTTTGGAGAGATTTTGGATCAAAGAAGGGTCACAACAGTGGCAGGGTATGATCACTCATGTGGGCTGTCAGTGATGGGTGATGCATAGGAAGGGGTTTACCTGGGGAATGTCTCTTTGGCATATAAATATGTTCAAGTGCTCATGGGGCATTGCCTCAGCTTTGTCTTGGTGGGTGGAGATCCACACAACACCTGAAAGAATACTGAATACCCATCCTGGTGATTTCTGCTTCATTCTCTAATAAGGCAGTTAGAATCCCCTGAGTGCAAGGAAAGTTCTTAGTGAAAAAGACAGACCATTATGCCACTCCCTTGATATTGATGAACTTTTTCTTGTGAAATTGAAACTCAGCCTAGTATTATATACTGCCTAAGAGTTACCTTCACAAAGCCTCCTTGTTGCTCAAATGTGGTCTCTCTATAAGCCAAACTCAGCATATAAATGCACTACCTTTCCCCCGATTGGTACATGACTCCAAGGATGAGCCTCCTGAGGGATTATTACCAAACACCAATTAGCAAAGCATCTGGAAAAAGACCTTGACCAAAAGGAGGAAGTGGTAAATACAAAATGAGTTTTTACAGTTAAGAGATTTCAAAGAGAATCAGAGTTCATTCCAGAGGTTACACTTTTGCACATTTCAGCAGGATATCATTGACTGTCACAGTAAACAGTGCCTTGAATACTGGGGCTCCTGAGGGCTCTAGAGACATCCAGAAACTACAAGCAGGGCAGATATCTCAGGAATTTGGCACCCTTTCAGTAGCCCTTCTTTTGGAATTTATGATCCCCAGTGTAATAGAGTTTGATTCATTTCCAGGTTCTCCACACATGGCTCTTTTGCCCATTTTATTTGAACCTATAATTAGCACTATACTTGATAAAATAAGTCCCAGAGACTTAAATCTTTGGTTTGTCCATGTGCCAGTAGAGCTCTGAATTTCAGCAGGGTTGCAACACCTTAATCTCCAGTTCATTGGCTGACCAGGATAACTAACAAGGATATGATGATGGATAATGTCCATCCCAAAAATCAGAGAGTGTTTGCAACTGCAAGCAAGATAGTTTCATCCATCTGCCCCATAGGATCTAAGTCCCCTCTCAATTAGAAGCTACTGGACATCACTATCCCAAAATCCTCAAGATTGGGGAATGAACATTGGACTAAAGTAGACTTATTATTCTACTATAGACTTATTATTCTAGCAGTGGAAGAACTGTTATCATTGATATAAAGGCAGTGGCCACCAGAGCTTCTGAGGGATGGGAGAGGGAAGAATAGGTGCAAGATGGGGCCATTATGGGACATTGTAATTGTGCTGCATGATATTGCAGTGACAAACACAGGCCTTTGTATATTTTGTCATAATCTACAAAACTGTCTGGGCCAGAATGTAAAATATAATGTAAACTGCAGTCCATGCTTAGTAGGAATGCTTCAATATGCGTTCATCAGTTGTAACAAATGTACTTCACTAATGAAGGTTGCTGTAAATGTGGGAAAGTGAGGGAGGGGGAGGGAGTGGAGCATATGGGAATCCCTTATATTTTTTATGTAACATTTATGTAATCTAAAGCTACTTCAAAAATTAAAAACATTAATTAATAAAGGAAGAACTACGTGAAAACAAATTGGAAAATTTTATTGAAATACACAATTTGAAGAAACCCAAAAAATTTCTACTAAAGAAGAAATAGAAATCTCAGCACACAAATAACTAGTAAAGAGAATAAATTAGAAATAAAAAACCTCCTTAAACAGAAAAATTCAGGACAAAATGGTATCACAGGGGAATTTTATCAAACATTCCAAGAAGAATTAACACCAATCTGCTCAAACTCTTCCAAAAAATTGAAGAACAGGGAACACTTCCTAACTCATTTAATGAGGCTGATATCCCCCTCATAACAAAGCCAAATAAAGATACCACAAGAAAAGAAAATTGCAGATCAATATCTCTTATGTGCAACTGGAAAAAGACCTTGACCAAAAGGGGGAAAAAGTAAAGACAAATGAGTTTATATGGCTAAGAGACTTCAAAGTGAGTCAGGAGGTCATTCCAGAGGTTATGCTTATGCACTTCTCAGTAGGATCTCTTTGACTGCTAAATTGGACACTATCTCAAATAGTGGGACTCCTGAGGGCTCTGGAGACATCCAGACACTATAGTCAGGGCAGATAGCTCAGGAGTTTGGAGCCTTGCCAGTGGGCCCTACTTTGGAATTTATGCTCCCCAGAGTGACAGAGTTGGACTCAGTTATGGTTTCCCTACACAAGGCTCTTCTGTCCTTCTATTTGAACCTATAATTAGTACTAGAGTTAGTAGGTGTACGTACAAGGGACTTGAATCTTTGGACTGTCCATGTGACAGCTGAGCCCTGAATCTCAATGGAATTGCAACACCTACTCTCCAGTTCATTAGTCTCACCCAGGACAACTAACAAGGAGGTGATGATGGACAACTACCATATCAAGGAAACAAGAGAGTCTACAACTGCAAGTGAGTCCCATCCATCAGCCCTATGGTATCACAGCCCCCTCTCAATTAGAGATGGAATGGACATCACCATCCCAGAATCCTCAGGATTGGGGAATGAACAGTGGACTAGAGTAGACTGACTGGCATTTAACTATATACTTATTGTGATTCTAGCAATGGAAGAAATTATATCATTGATACAGAGACTGTGGCCACTGGAAGTTCTGAGGGCAGGGAGAAGAAAAAATTGTGAAATGTGGGGGCATTTTCAGGACTTTGGAATTTTCCTGAATGACACTGCAATGAGAGATACAGGCCATTATAAATCTTGCCATAGCCTACAGAATTGGGTGGGAGAGAATGTAAACTACAATGTAAACTTGAATCCATGCTGGTGGCAATGCTCCAAAATGTGTTCAATTGTAATGAATGTACCTCACTAATGAAGGATGTTGGTAATGTGGGAAAATATGGGTGGTGTGGGGAGTGGGGCATATGGAAATCCCCTATATTTTTTATGTGACATTTGTATAATCTGTGTCTTTTAAAAAATAAAAATAAATTAAAAATCTCTTATGGACATATATGCAAAGATCCTCAATAAAATGCAAGCAAACTGAATCCAATAGCATATTAAAGGAATTATACACAATGTTCTAGTGAGATTCATTCAGTTATGCAAGAGTGGGTCAACATAAGAAAATCAATTAATGTAATACACATTAACAGAAGGAACAAATAACAAACATGTGATCATCTAAATTGATGCAGAAGAGGCATTTGAAAAAATCCAGCATCCTTTCTTGATAAAAACATGTAGAAAACTAAGAATAGGATATTTTCTCAACATAATAAAGGGCAGATATGAAAGTCCCATAGCTATTGTCATACTTACAGGTCAAAGACTAAAAGATTTCCCTCTAAGATCAGGAACAAGACAAGGATATCCACTGCGACCACTTTTAGTCAGCATTGTATTGGAAGTTCTACCTAAAGCAATTAGGTAAGAGAAAAAAAAATCCCAACTGGAAAGGAAGAAATAAAATTTTCTCTATTTACAGATGAAAGCATCCTGTATATCAAAAATCCTGAAAATACACTACAAAGCATCTAGAGCAAATAAATGAATTCAGGATATTGATGGGATGTAAGCTCAACATGAAAAATCATTAATATTTCTATACATCAGTAATGAATGATGGAAGGAAAATAAAGAAAATTCCATTTACAATAGCAACCAAAAGAATCAAATAACTCAAAATAAATCTAACAATGGTTTTGAGGAACTTATACATAGAAAACTTCAAAATATTGCTAAAAGACAAAATAAATGGAAAGATATACCATGTTCATGGATTGAAGTCTAAATTTTGTTAACAAGTCAATTACACCAAAAACTATTTAAAGATTCAATGCAACCACCAGAAAAATTCCAACAGTTGTTTGCAGAAATGAAAAAACCAATTGCCAAATTTATGTGGAAGGGTAAGAGTCCCCACACAGTCAAAGCCTTTTTGAAAAAAAAGTTGCTGAACTCACACTTCCAAATATTAAAACTAATCATAAACCCACAGTAATCAAAAGAGTATGGTACTGGCAGAAGGACAGATGTATAAACCAATTGAATCAAATTTTGAATTGTGAAACCAACCCTCACAAATATGGATGACTGATTTTTGCCAAGTTTGCCAAGATTACTCAAGTTGAAAATAATATTCTCTTTCACAAATATTCAGAAAACATTATGTGCACATTGAAATTGATGGAGGCAGACTTATATCACACAACATATGCAAAAATCATCTCAGAATGCATCAACTTCCTAAATATAAGAACCAGAAGTATAAAACTCTTATAAGAAAATATAAGGAATCTTTTTTAGGGCATAAGCAATAATTTCTTAGACTTTACACCAAAGTCCAAGCAACAAAATTTTTAAAAATAGATAAATTATATCTCATCAATATTAAACATTTTTGTTCATCAGAGGACTTTGTCATGAAAGTAAAATGACAATTTAAGCAATGTCAGAAATCATTTGAAAATCACTTATATAATAAGGTATTTATATTGAGCAAATAAAAAGAAATCCTTCTACTCAACCACAGACTAACAACCCATTTAAAAAATGGACAAAAGCTTTAAATAGACATTTCTCCAAAGAAGATAAAGAAAAGTCCATTTGTGGTGTCTTGGATTTATGTACCCCAGTAAAACACAGTCTTAAGCTTAATCCAATCCTGTGGATGTGAGCCCTTGTAAATAGGATTTATTGATGAGGTTACTTCAGTTAAGGTGTGAACCAGCTGAATTAGGATGGCTGTTAATCATTTTACTGAAGGCCTTTTAGGGAATGTCACAAAGAGAGAGAGAAAGTCAGAGTGAGCAGTCAGAAGCTTTAAGTCAATGGAACCAATAAATCAGGAGAGGCTTCCATGTGAATTGTGCAGAAAAACACAAGGATTGCTGGGAACCAGCCCCCAAAAACCAGTCTTTAGGGATAAAAATCACATTGGTGGCACCTTGGTTTTGGACTTCTAGCCTTAAAACTATGAACCTTGTGTATGACATGTGCTTTATTAGCTATGAAAATAATATCACAGTAGGACTTTCAAATCAAAAGCACAATACCATTTCACACCCACTAAATGACTACTATAAAAAATACCATGTTACCTATGTTGGAGAGGATGTGGAGAAATAGGAACATTCATTCATTGTTGGTGGGATGTAAAATGATGCAGTCACTGTGGAAGACACATTGGCAGTTCTTCAGAAAGTTAAGTAAGTACTACATGACTAGCAATTACAATTCAAGTTATATGCAGTGTAGTTGCTAGTGGCTGCTTTGCCTTCATTGTCATGTCACATATTTGCATATTTTCTACTGTGCTCAAGTTTCCAATCACAGGAGGGCAAGGAAAGGCTTTTCTACCTCTGTCCTACACTCATTGTGAGAATTATCTTTGTAAGCTCAGTCACTTCTGTGTACCTGAGGCCAATATCCGACTCACCCACAATTCAGGACAGGATCACCTCTGTGTTCTATTCTACAGTCCCTCCTTTCTTGAATAATATTATGCATATTTTCAGAATCAAGCAAATAAAGCAGACTGTAAAGAGAATTATGAGTAAAAAGTTTACTCAAGAAAGTGAAAACTTACTCATTTTAATACACTCCCATGTTGATGAGGTGAGTTGCAAAATGCTTAAAAATTAACTTTATTGCCTATTTCTAATTTGGGGGTAGTAACCTGAGTCTATGATATAGTCATTGTATTATGTGACAGCATAGAAATAACATAATCATATTTCATGTGCTGAAAACTATATTCTAAATACATTAACAATTTCTTTGTATGTCTTGTTATTTTTTGTTGCTATCTGTGTATAGATTATTTTGAGTTGCTAATTCTGAAGGTCAGATTTTACCTCTTACCTAGGGTTTTACTGTAGATTGATTCTGTGTTGAGGCTCTTATCCAACTATTATTCCAATTTATACTATTTTCCCTGGGCATGTTTCGTAGCTTTCAATAATTCTCTAGTATGTATGACTGTTTCCCTCCTATAAAAGCAGTTCTTTTTTCCAGCTTCTTTCTGTGTGCTCTGGGATATGCAATTTGTTTTAATAACAGTTTTTTTTTTCCCTCCCTGGGAGCTGCAAACAGCTCATCTCCACTCTCTGATCCCTGGTTTACCTTTGCATTCCAGCTTTTAGTACCGTGACTGCTCTGTGGCTCACACACCCTTAATTCATTGCTTTTCTGCCTCTGCAACTTGCAAGTAAGGGACCTACAAATAAGCCCTGGGCCAGTCTTCCATGGAGCCACTTGAGGCTGGTTATCAAAGTCACCCAATTTTTCATTAGGTGAAGCACAATTTGGGCCTAAGAGACTCTAAATGGAAGGTGTGCAGGCCACAGAGCCACCCCCATGATTTGGTCTGCCTTCAGGGACCCATATTGTATGTGCAGGTCTCCAAACTGTCACCAGGGCTCAATCGGATTTCAGAGACCTGACTTTAACATACTTGGCAATCAAACCACTGCTGTGTATCCCACAAACTGCCATGCAGTTCTAATATCAGCAGAGGGGCCCAGAGGGGTGAATTTTTCCTGATGTTCAAAACAATTTTAGACTTTTTTTTCTAAATCAGCATTTGTTGATTTGTTCTCTAAGCTCTGTCATCTTCCAGTGTTTTGATAAAATTTATTCCACCTTTTTTTCACTGTTTCTAAGGTGAAGCTTTCAACAGGGCATCTTTCAGTACAACTTGGAAACATCACCTGCCCAGTAAACCTTTTTTTAGTTAATTTGTATGTTTACAGAAAAATCATGCTGAAAATTAAGAGATCTCTTTTATCCCCCTCTATTCATGCTGTTTTCCTTGTAATTAACATTTTTCATTAGTGTGGCATCTTTGATATAATTGATGAAACAATATTATTATAGATATATCCTTATTTACAGCACATAGTTTACATTAGGGTTCTCTGTTTTTGCTGTCCAGTTCTTTGGTTATTTGTGGGTCTTTGAAATCTCTTTTCCTTTAACTTGTGGTCAGCTAGTAACATGAGAGAGAGATTCTATTAAACAACTAGAGCCAGGGGTAAAGAGAAGAAGAGAAAAAGAGCAAGATCTCCTTGTCTTTTCGAATTAGTTCTAGGTTGGGGTTTTCCTTCAATTCTTAGCCAAGCTCCTTAAACTCTGCTGTAGTTCTCAACTCCTATGGTTCAAGCCTATAGGTTTGTCAGAAGTGAAAGCTTAGTGTATGCTCATTTCTTTTCTGAGAATGTGCCTGACTGGCACATGAACATATCTTTGTTAATTCTCTGTTATACATCTGACATTTTGCAATGTCATTATTCCCCAAAGTAACTCTGTCCCCAGATTCTTCTCCCAGTCTTTCAAGAAGTCTATTATTTACCTGTCATGATTCTTCCTTCAGGTTGCAACAGTTGCTTAACTTCCCTTTCAATCATTTCAAGGAATGCCATGGGCACAGCTCCTATACACACTGAGAGAGATCTCAGTTGACACAAAAGCAAGCACCTTACATTAATTCTTTAACACTACCACCGACAGACCAACATAGTAAACAGGAAACAATTAATAGAAGGTCTGCTCTTCTCCCTCCAAAATCAACTATCTACACAAGGAATGTGGGCTATCATCTTCAGACCAAGAGTTTCCTGGTAGCCTGGTAATCTAAGCTAAAATGTCACAAAGCTCTTTTATCAAGATCTAAATTGGCTTCAGTCTTACTTTTGTTGCTGTAAATCATTGACTAAATTCAGAGTTCAGACTAAGTTGATTCTGACAGATTTTCTTAATTTTTCTTGATTTATCTATGCCAAGACAGGCCCTTAGAACTCTGTAACTTTGGTAGCACTGCTGAAATTACTTAATGAATCTAATTGTGTTTTTATATACTACATTTGACAATTTTAGTAAAAAATAAAAATAATACTAATGCAGCATCAAACCTTATAAAACATGTGAGAATGAATCAAATGAAAATTACATAATTTATTCATGAACACTCAAATATCTCATATGAAAAATCAAGGAAAACTTAAACATTAAGAGGTGGAAACAATTTATATCTAAGAAAATTTTACATATTTAAAAATATTAATTCTTACTCAACTACCTACTCAAGCCAATGAAATATAAATAAAAATGCCAGTAGTTTTAATTATGTGTGGAAGTATACTGTAATTTTTAAAAAATATCTATTCCTAAAATATATATAGGAAAACCCATGATCAAAAAATCTATGACAATTTTGAAGAATATAAAGTTAGATAAATTACACTGACAGAATTTATGATTTCTGAGCAACAGTAATTATTCCATATTCTATTGGCAAAAAGACTGATAGATAAACCCATGGAACAGAATAGAAAATGCTTACATAGATTGACATATTTACAGTAAAATATGGTCCTTTCAATAAAAGTTGCTGGAAATATTCAATACATAATTTGAAAAAATAAGTTTTCCATACATCTCAAATTCTTAAATATTAATATGATTTGAAAGTCTAGAAAATGTATTTGACTATTGATAAACCTAATATAACATGTAACAAGCAAGTAAAAAAAACAGATAAAGCTTGTAGAAAAGTTATATAAAAGATATATGTGTTACAATATAACAGAATAGATTTTATGCTGCATGAAAATTCAGCATATGTCAACACTTTTAAATCTCTGAGATTCAATTGTCTCAGCATAGTTAATTAAACAGGAAATCAATGACAAAAATTAAGAGTAATTCTAAGAACTATGGAAGGCTTCCACTCTTCCAAAAGGATCTGACTGGTCCACTCATATCATTGTTACAACTAAATAGCATATGTTGTAGTGGCTTCTAATGTGCACTTTTTGCCATTTACTAGCCCAAATGCTTAAACTTTCCACTGTGTCACATCCTCAACAGGCTCATAAGGGTGGACACAATTGATAACATGTTAAGCTATGAAGAAACTGAGACACAAGATATGACATGATGTGAACAGCTGAAAAGCTACTCCCAAAGCTCAAAGGCCTCAGTGCTGGTCTTAGACACCAGGCTAGTAAATGACATTCAAAACATTTATGTTGCAGTTTTGACAATATCAAAAGGGCTGCTTTTTGTCCATTGGAATTGTTCTGCATATTGAAATGACAGGCACAAGCTATTATATACATTTTGTCAAAACTTATAAAATTGTGTGGTACAAAGTGTAAACCATAATGTAAACTTTAGACCATAGTTAGTAGCAATGCTTCAATATGTGTTCATCAGTTGTAACAAATGCACCACAATACTGAAAAATCTTGTTAATAGGGTAAAGTGTGGGAGAGGGAGGGGATGGAACATAAAGGAATCCCTTATATTTTCTTTTTTATTTTTTCCCTTATATTTTCTATGCAACATTCATGCAAGCTAAAGTTTCTTATAAAAAAAGAAGAAAAAAATCCAATACAAATATTGAGATTTTGGCCTGGCTAGTGAAAATCATTCCATTTTACTGAGAAAATATTTTACAAATATTAAAAGAGAAACACTTATATCTGGGATTGGGGTGAAACCAGTTTTTGTGTGTCTTCTTTTCAGCTGTTTTGTCTTTGGGATCTTCAGTCATTTCAGCATAGGAATCATAATATTACGAGAATTGCAGTTTTATTTCTATAATGGCCTATATCTGTCATTGCAATATCATGCAGGACAATTCCAATGTCCCAAAAATGCCCCCATCTTACACCTATTTTTCTCTCTCCCTCTCTCTGAACTTTTGGTGGCCACTGCCTTTATATCAATAATAAAAGTTCTTCCATTTCTAGAAAAACAATGTTTATAATAAAATAATAATGGAATAATAATGTCTATTTTAGTCCATTATTCATTCCCCAATTTTGAGAGTTTTTGGGATGGTGATGCCCACTCTCTTTCTGATTGAGAGGGGGCTTAGATCCCATGGGGCAAATGGATGGAACTGTCTTATTTACAGTTTTAGATACAATATTTCTTGATACACAAAAGTAGTATTCATACACAATTTTATTTATGTCCTCTTCTCCCATTATCTAGAGTCAATTATCATCCATAAATTCCCTCTGGGCAATGTCATTATAGACGGCAAGGATTATGCTCCCATCACTCTCCCTAATGCCTTCTGGAAATCAATAGAGGCATTTGTTAGAAAGCAGGATTATTCTTGTCAGGATACAGTATTTCAAATAAACCTGCCCATTTGAGCTTACCTACATGAAACAGGATTTGACACTCACCTTAAATCCTGACTTTCCTATCTGGCATAAGAAGACAATATTATTTTTTGAGTGTTTGTATTATTAGTTTCCTTTTCCCTTCTCCTATACCTCACTCTATGTATCACCAACACTTTTTTCCTGCAGTATTCACTTATTTGTTGAGACACCATGCTACTAGATCTAGAATAGAAAATATAGATAGGGAAGGTATTTACATAAAGAGATCAATGTCATCTTCTTTAATTTTTGCATTAAAATATTTCATTCTATTAATAGAAGTCTTAGGAGACTTGCTAGTTCATCACGTAGGCAAAGAGTGAACATATACCAACATTGCATGGACCCGAGGTCAGCAATGTAAGCAGGAGATGAGGGGATGACACGCTGCTTAGAGCTTTAATATGCAGAATACTAATTTCTATTTATAGTTAAATCAATTTATTGATGTGCTTGTGTTTATCTATAAAATGGAAATAATGGTTTATGCATGGTATTACTGTTCAGTTAATTATTTTATGAATGATTGCCTATAATTTTCTCTTTGCCAATCTATATCAAGAATTTTCCACTTATTCAGTTTGAATCAGTGAACATAATCCTTTATTTGGCAGGTGTAATTCTTGGACTTAGCATAGTATATGATGAAAGAGCATGTAAACATCTGTTCATTATATATCTTACAGCTCCCAAACCAGTGCTAGCATATAACCCACTCAAAAATATTTTGAGAGAATTAGTAAATTATAAATAAATTAAAATTAGATGGACGTGTAAATGAATAAATTAATGAAGAAGTACTACTATGAAGAAAATATGTCTTCCATTTCTTCAGATGGATGAATTCATCTTTCAAGTACTTGCAGAAAAGACATTATATAACTTACATTTGCACTTTGAGGGATGAGAGCAGCCAAGCAATATTCTATCCACCCCAGGTAACTTTACTGAGCAAAGCAATCCCTGACATCTTCCAGTCTGCATATAAAAAATGGTCCTAATTATTTTAAAATATTTCAATTATTTTAATGTTGATTTCATATTTTCATAGAACTTGGGAAAAAAAGAGTAATAGTCAATGCCATTTTTCTTTTGCTTGGTAAAAACAATAGCACTTTGCATATTTAAGATGAAATAAATGGAGCATTTGCTTAATTATATTGTCAATGATTTGTATTTCATTATACATTTTTAAACATAGATTTATAAGTATACCCTCTTTTAAATGTTTATAAATGTTAAATTCACAAAGTAGGTATTACTATATGTTATATTGATAAGGAAATTTAGGTTAAAAGATGTTTGAGAGTGTCCCCTGTGCAGCAAGGCAACTAAATGGCAAATCTGGGATACAAAAGATATCTTTCCCTGAAGGCCATGATGTTTCAGCTCTTTGACACTGTCATGAGGAAATTCTAGGTAGAAATCTAAAATTTATTGATGAATGTCACACAATAATATATATATATATGTATATTCACTCGTTTTTCAAACTTTACGTGGTGCATTGAATTGTCTACCACAGTTTAGCCATGCTCTTGGATGTGACTGCATTCTGGTGAGTGTAGACCCATTGCAAATAAGATATCTTCAAGATGTTACCTAATTTAATGTATCCCTCCCCCGAATCAGTTTATGGCTTTATTCCAGATTACTAGAGTCCTTTATGAGCAGAGTAAAAGTCAGATGGAGAGAGAACCCAGAGGGCTTTGTGTGCTTTGACATGTGACAGAAAACCCAAGGACCAAAGAGAGCTTGCAGCTAGAACAGAAAATGAGTCTTCTGGGGGATTGTACCTCTTTGCTGATGCCTTGAATTTATATTCCTCCTAGCTTCAAAAGGGTAAGCCAAAAAATTTCCATTGTTTACAAGAGGCTGTTACATAGTATTTGTATTAGCAACTAGGAAAATAGAAAACTTTGAAAGCCCATTGCATTTCTAAAATTTGGTAGTAGTAGTAGTAGTATGATTAGAATTTATATTAATTAATTGTTTGATGATCTCAAACTATTACTATAAAATGAAACATCATAGATTAGGATAAAACTACATATAAATATTGAAGTAGCCATTTTTAACCAAGATGATCAGATATGTTATCAATAATTTGTCAATAAAGTTTGGTATATAATAAAAAGAAGAACAAAACACTGCTGAATGAACTGTTTTTGAAGGTCCGGATGTAAATATCTCCATAAAGGAGCAAAAGAGTCTTGTTACAGGAGGTTAGTCTAAAGTGGCACTTTCCTGCCTTCTAGAGATTTGAAGAGATTTTCTATATTACAGGTAATTATGTAATTGGGCATGTGGGGACACGGCAAGTGTTCAATTAGCAGTGAGAAATTGAGGGTATAATATAAGCACTTCATGTGACAAGTACATTCTATGGTTTCAAGTCTTCAAGGAAAGTGAAAAAAATATGTGAGAATCTGGAGAATATATGGTGTTCTTTAGGGTTTAGTGAGTGCTTAGGATAGGATGTTGCAATTCTTCCCATGTAGGATGCAAAACACATGCTACTTAGTTACCACTTACAGCAACAGTGAAGACAGGGAAGGTTAGCAAGGAACTAGGTATAAGTACAACATCCGGGAACTCTTCTGTCATCTATAAACCATAAATTTTGCAAATATAAGGAACACGATCTCTTTATGTAACAGCTTATTAAAATTCTGAAATATATTCAGGTTTATTAGTAAACATAGCAGTATTTACACAAAAGAGAAGAGCTAACACTTCATTTTAGTCACTTTGATGATGTTATTAAATAATATATACTGACTCTTACAAATAATATCTACTTAAGTTCAAGAAAGATTTTAGAGTCATTATTCCTGTTTTCTAGAACCATGAAGAATGTGTAGAGAAAGTAATTAATACATGTACCAATCAATAACTTCATCACATTTTCAATATGGTCATTATTCTTTGGCAAATTTTTGTCACTAATATATTTTAATAATAATGAGAAGAAAACTTACAGTTAAAAATTCAAGGAGAACAAATGATACAAAAAGTGAAGTAAGATTACACCTCCTCCAGCAACTGCCCCAAAGAATGTGTTTTAAGGATTGTGTTAAGGTTTCTAGAGATCTTCTATTTGAATTATTTTACAAATATTAAATTAATGAGGTATGCATTATTGAGGATATTTTTTGGAGTATTTTGTCTGGGATTTTTAATTATGTCATGTACTACATCTAAGATGACCATAAGTATTTTATACCAAAAAAGGGGGATGCTCTAAGAAATGTACCCAAGTTCCACCAATTTTAATTTGTATGTGATCATTTTAAAATATTATGAATCAAGCACCGATGGATGTCAGAAAATAATTCCTTAGATCTGAGGTCATTAATGGCTGTGTGTGTGTGTGTATGTATATATACTTCACTTTTTGTATCATTTGTTCTCCTTGAATTTTTAACTGTAAGTTTTCTTCTCATTATTATTATTATATATATAATGTTTTGGATCTTAGTGACTTTCCAGAATTATTTCAGATACTGGTGACCCTCACATTAGGGATAAGAGGGAAACATGAGTGAAGTTTCTGAAGAATAAGAGATGACAAGGAGTTAGAGATAGTAGATTAAATGAGAGAGGGAAGAACAAGAAGGAAGATAGGGAGGAAGAGAAGGTAAAAGAGCAGAATCCTACAGAAAGGAAGATGGAATATACTAAGAATGCACTGAAGAAGTGACTCCTGAGAAATGATATCCTTGATCCTCATGCACCCCTAATGAAATGAGTGACTGTAATAATATAGAGGATATTCTTGGGAGAGCAGAGATGTTGTCCCAGTGGAGGAAATCCTTGTAGTATTATTCAGTGTTGGCATAGCTTTAAAAAGCTGGAAAAGGAGAGCGTTTGAAATTCTGGTGAGGATGGTATTGGGAAAATATTATTAGATGCTGATATGAACCAGATTGTTAAATTGCAAAGAAATACTTAGATTGATGAAAAGTACACAGTTTTGAAAGGGCAAGTGAATCATTTCAGAAATGAACCTCTTGAACAGAGGAAGTGGAGTTTATGAAAATTCAAAGAGTACATGAAGCAGGATGACAAAACTTGGAATTTAATAGGAAACATTGGTATCAATGACCAAGGAGAGAGAAGGATTATTGGGCATTCAGATTAGCCTTAGATATGGGTGGTTACATGTACCCTCAGACTACAGATAAGATGGATTAAAATACATAGGAATTGTATTATATTGAGATTCTTATTACAGCAGAATCTATTAGGATTTTTAAATGGATATAAAAGTATGTAGATGTAGTAAAGATGTTAGTGAAACAAATATTTTACATTCATGTATTGGCTAAAATATAGATTATAATAGATTTTCCTTAATGGAAGTCATCACATACTGTTGGGCAAGGCTGGGAAATATAAAAATATAAAGCAATAAGTATAATGGTTTTGAATAATTCTATCTGTCCACATAGTACTTGATATGTAGGAAATAAATGGAGTGATGTTTCAGGTCTGAAATACTGTGATAAAAAGACTCCTGTAGTACTTGGAAGATGGGATGTAGCCATAAAAATGAATGGTCAACCTTAGAAAGGGGTGTAACAGTGAAACTCAGTAAGATGGGTAGTATAGAGGAGGAAATGTATCAGGAGGCACTATGCCATCTGAACAGACAAATATGGCCTTTCCACTTACATTGTCATTGCTTTCTAAGTTTCCTTGATGTTCCAGTGACCTAGTTTTTGTTGGAATTTTGTGTATATTACTTCCCAATTTGTAAATGCAATTAGAATTACAGTATATAATATATGTTTAAGTAAAGTACATAGGATATTATAAATAAATAAAAATTTGTGCTAATATCATTTATTGGTTGATTATGGTATCTAGGCTAAGGAATGATCAAAATGAATACATAGGGAATCTAGTAAAATGTCTAAGAAGGAGAGAGAGAGATTGAAGAATCAAATGTGAAAATAAAAATAGTACATGTTAATAATTGTTATGAAGAGATATATGTAGCCAGCATAAATGTGATCTTAGAGAGAGAAATTCCTTAATTTGACTTCCAAATGAAATGAGAAGCAAAAAGATAGTGCTGCATAGTAGAGATAAAATAATTTTTCTACCTGGAGGTCACATAATGGATTCAACTGCTTATAAATTAAGAGAGACTTTGATATGAGTAGCTTTCTATCACTATTCAGATTCTGTTAGATCATTAACTAATGATAAGTGTTAACATTTGGAGGATGTTTCTGAAAGGCTTTGTGTATAGAAATTAGCTATATGAACTTAAAAAAATCTTCCAGGCAAAACTTTGAACTCCAGTATACATATTTTACAGGTAAGTGATAGAAATGTGTGTAAATATAAGCATGAGCTTTTGAAGATTTCATTTTAATGCTAATACTCTCCTAAAATTAAGGTTTGAGGCAGGGAGAGGAATGAAGGATGAAGCAATATTATGTTATGTTTTACTAATAAACAATATAGAGAAGAAATTGAATAAACATGAGCCTATAAATAGACTTAAGCTAATTTCTTCCTCTTGTTCACTTTCCACATTTTTAGGGATTACTTGCCTTTGGTTCTCCATATCCACAGCAAATTACCTTAAAAATGGCAAATTCTACCATGGTGACTGAATTCCTGCTCACAAGATTTTCTGATATGTGGGAGTACAGAGTCTTACATGCCATGCTATTCCTGCTGAAGTACTTGGGAACTCTGGTAGAGCACTTTCTTGTTGTCATAGTAACCACCCTTGACCAGAGTCTTCATATCCCCATGTATTTCTTCCTTAGGAATCTGCCTGTGTTGTGCTACATTTCTGTCACTGTTCCCAAAACATGTGTCATGTCAAAACATGTGACAACAGGGCAATCTCCATGGTAGGTTACTCAGCTCAGGTCTTCCTTTTGGTTTTCTTTGCCTATGCTGAACTGCTGTTCCTCACCATCATGGTCTTTGACCACAATGTGGCCATCTGCCAGCCCCTCCACTATCTTGTGAAAATGAACCCTTTTTTCTGTGTCCAAATGACACTGGCCACCCTACTCAGTGGTGTGGTCTATGCAGGATTTTACACTGGAAATGCATTCTTGCTGCCCTTCTGTCAGTCCAACATTGTCCATCAATTATTTTGTGATGTCCTCTCTCTGCTGAAGCTCTCTTGCTCAGAGATCTTAATCAATGAAATTTTAATTTTTGTCTCTGAAATAGTGCTTGCTGGTAGCTGGTTTACCTTCATCAGCAGATCTTATATTCACATATTTTCTACTGTGCTCAAGTTTCCAACTAATGTAGAACAAGGAAAGGTCTTTTCCACTTGTGTCCCTCACAGCATTGCTGTGAGCATCTTAGTTAGTTCAGGTGCTGCTATATATATGAAGCCAACCATCAACTCACCCACAAGTCAGGACTTGATCACCATTGTGTTTAATTCTATAGTCCCTCTTTTCTTGAATCCTATAATCTATAGTCTTAGAAACAAACAGATAAAGGAGGCTTTAAGGAGAATTATCAGCAGAAGTATTTATATGGGAAAATCATAGGATAATTAAGTCAAGAACTTCCCACTTTAATGAGGTGAGTTGAAAATGCTTCAAAGTTAAACTTCTTTCCTTTTTCCAACTTTAAGGGAAATGAATTTTCAGAGACAGTCATTGTATTATATGTCTGCATAGTAACAACATAATTATATTTTATTTAGGAATTTCTCCTTCAAAAACTGAACATTCTAAGGTACCTGAATTATCACTGCATAAGTCTTGTGTCTTTTGCCAATTACTTCTGTTTCAATTGATTTTCCTTTAAACTTATAGTGTTCTAGAAAATATAAACTATACAATAACTTCATGAGAATTTCTATGCATTTATAGCAGTCAGAGATATTCATTTCTGCTGTGGTTAAAATGATTCTAAATATGTATTAACATCTGAAATCTGGGCATAAAATTAAATTAAAGGTTTTTTTCTTAATAAAAGTTAAGCATCTGAAAAGATGTCATTGGTAATTATGAACAATGATACCTCTCCCTGTATTTCATAATGTGGAAGAAGAAATTTTAAATTAGAATTACTTTTGTTCAAAACAATCATGCACATGGTTCACCAACACACCACACTGGGGTTGTATATTTGTTACAGATTATGAAATAATATAAAACTATTACCACCAACCATGGTCCATAGAGTACATTTGACATACTTTTTCCATATTCCCACATTATCAACACAGTACATCTTTGGCCTTGATGCAAGAATATTATAGTATTGTTGTTAACCACAGTCCATAAGTCCCACCAATTGTATTTTTCCCATGCTTCTCCACATTCCCAACCTGCCATAGTGATGTACATTCACTCTAGCTCACAGAAGGATACTCTTGCATCTGTATCATCAACCATAGTCAAAAAAGTATTTTCAAAGTTGTAAATCACTGGTATGTTTAGAAAGTTTAGAATCAAAGCTAAGTAGACATTATTCTTCTAGTATAGACTTATTGTACTAGCAATGGAGGAACTCTTATCATTGATATTAAGGCAATGGCCACCAGAGGTTCTGAGGGATGGGAGAGGGAAGAATAGGTGTAACATAGAGGCATTTTTGGGACATTGGAGTTTTCCTGTATGACATTTTAGTGACAGATACAGAGCATTATATATTTTGTCATAACCTACAAAATATACAGGACAGAGTGTAAACTATAATGCAAAATGTAGTCCTTGGTTAGTGGCAATGCTTTTATATGGGTTCATCAATTGTAACAAATGTACCATACTAATGAAGGATGTGGGAAAGTGTAGGAGGGAGAGGGAGTGGGGCATATGGGAATTCCTTATATTTTTTATATAACATTTATGTAATCTAAAACTTCTTTAAAAATAAAAAATAATTTTTAAAAAACTTTTCTTAACAGGTTTTCAGTAAGGTAAATATTTCCTATTTCCTATTTCTTATTTCCACCTCTTGACACTCTCAAGCCCACCTCTCAACATTTTAAGATGATGAAATGATGAAATTATGTATTCCTATTGCATATTTTAGATGTGTCTCATGTATTAGGGCACATAGTAAGAATTGAGTCTGGAGGAGCACTCTCTAATGGCTGACAAATATTGTGCTACATTGGATAAACAATTTTCCAAAACATATTTATCTTCACATATAAACACTAAAATGTTACTGTATTCAGGTTTAGAAATTGGGACCTTGACTGTTACTCATTAAAATAGGCACTGCCTTTTTTGTTACTTCTAAGACTGCTATTATCACAGATCACTGATAGGTTATTACCATGGAATTACAATATTTGCAAATTATGATGTTTTCTGCATTCTTTTATTTTATACCATTTGCATTAAAGTCAAATGAAGCATATTCCATTATATATGAATGGACATTTATACATTATCTCTATTTGTAATTGTACAATGCATTGTGACTGAAATGGAAAAATTTAGTTTGTGTAAATATTCCTAGACACAAATTAAATAAATAAAAACAGCAACAAAATGGTACTCTACAACACAGTGAACACTAATGTAAACTATGGAGTGTAGTAATAGTATAATTGCAATAATGTATTTCCCTCAATTATAACAAGGTACCACAGTAATGCAGGTGTTAATAATAGGTTGCTTTATGATACCACTGCATTTTCTCTATGATTTTCCTGTAAACCTACAACTTACATAATTAAATGAAAAAGAACATTACCAGAAACCAAAAAAAATAATAATATTATGTAGCAAGGTTATATAAACAATAATATAAGGCTCGATCCATTGGTGACCAATACTTTAAAGCAAATAGTCATCATATCCTTTAGAATTTAGAGAGCTCATTTTGAAATATTTTTGTAAATGAGATGGCATAACATTTGCACACACATTATTATATAACATGGCAGTCCCAAAATTCTCAAAATTGGGGAATGAACAATGGGCTAAAATTGAAATATTATTATTGTATCATAGTCTTATAATAATTCTAGCAATGGAAGACCTCTTATCATTGATATAAAGGCAGTGGCCACTAGAGGTTCTGAGGCGAGGGAGAAGAAAGAATAATATGGGGGCATTTTCAAAACATTGGAATTGTCCTGAATGACATTGCAATGACAGATACAGACCATTATATATTTTGTCATAACTTTGAAAATTGTGCAGGACAGAGAGTAAACTGTAATGTAAACTATAATCCACAGTTAGTGGTAATGCTTCAATATGTTTTCATCAATTGTAACAAATGTAACAAAATAATGAAGGATTTTGTTAATGTGGAACAGTGTGGGAGTGGTAGGGAGTGGGGCATATGGGAATCTCCTATAACATTTATGTAATCTATAATATATTTAAAAATGTAAAAATAAATGTATTAAAAATTTTTAAAAATATCATAATTAAAGCTTAAGATTTGTCTCACTAAAGCTGATGAAACAAAATAGAAAGTAAGAATTAATATAAGATGTGACTATGTAATTTACTAACTTGTCCAAATTAACACCCACAGGACACTTCCATAAATATGCAAAATATATTTTCTTTACAAATACACACTGGTAATTTACAAAAATGGACACTATTCTGGGCCATAAGGATGTCTGCATGAAGATCAAAACCCTGACACTGTACATAATATGCTCTATGACCTCAGGTATCAAAGCAAGGAGGTGGTATTGAATCTCTGAATAATTGTTCATATTTCTATATCTCCCAGCAGTACTCTCAGTTTGATTTATGCATTTTGAAGCCCTTTTCTTGGTGAGTTAAATTTAAGTACTTCTATGTCATCTTGATTATTTTATTAATATGAAATAATATCTTTTATGTGTGACATTTGCTCTAATGTCTACATTTTCTTTTGTTAATCTAAACACAACATATTTTAAAAGTTTGTGTTAGTGTGCATACCTTTATGTGTTCATTTACATTTAAACAGTTTGGACTTTTATATTGAAGTGAATTTCTTGAAGGCAGCATAGAATTTGGACTTGCTTTATAATCCTATCACAGATTCTCTGCTTTTTAATTGTGGGGTTTTTACTCTTTAAATCCATTATATGTATTGATATTTTAAAATATTAAATCTATTGGATAGTTCTTTTATTTTCTCTTTGTTCCATCTATTCTTTGTTCTCTGTTATATTTTTATGTCTTTATTTGGACTGAGTATATTTTATCTTCTTATTCACTTTTAGTGCTTTATATATATACATATTATTTTCTACAGTTTTTTATTTTGAGCTTATATTATACATATTTACCTTATCTCAATCTACTTTCATTTTATAATATATAATTTACATATAAGTGAAAAGAAAAACTATGATATTTTCCCTGATAGTTTTCAGCATTTCCAGTGTTCTTTGTTCCTTTGTGTAGGTCCATATTTTCAAATTATATCCCTATATTTTTTCCACAAACCTTTCCTTTAATATTTTTATATCATGGATCTTGTGGTGATGAATAATTCCCACTTTTGTATGATTTGATACTCTTTAATATATTTTTATTTTTGAATAAAATCTTATATAAGTTTGTTATCTTCTTGGCCAGTAAGAATTCTGCCATCATATTTATCTTTGTATCTCCACTTGTAATGCAATCTCCCTCCCTCCCTTTTCCTGGAAGCTATCTGTTTTCAAAACAGGGGTAGGACTGATGGAAGGTAGACATTTCCATTTCAGAAGGAAGAGGTTGGAAGGAAACAGAGGCCATGGTTTCCAAACAAGTAAAATGGAGGGTTGGAGGAGGATGCAACTACGGACTTAAGTAGATTTATGATTATTCTAGCAATGGAAGAACTTTTATCAATGATATAAAGACAGTGATCACCAGAGGTTCTGAGGGGAGGGTGAGGGAAGAATAGATGTAACATTGGGTAGTTTGTGGACATTGGAATTGTCCTGTATGACATTGCAATGATGGATACAGGCCATTATACATTTTGTCAAAACCTGTCAAATTGTGTGGTGCAGGGAAGCGGCTGTGGCTCAATCAGCAGGGCTCCCGTTTACCATATGGGAGGCCCGGGGTTCGGTTCCCGGGGCCTCCTGGTGAAGGCAAGCCCGCCTGCACGGCATGGTTAGCTGACCCAGCGAGCACAAGCAGCAAGGGGGATAAATGAATAAATAAATAAAATCTTTAAAAAAAAAAAATTGTGTGGTGCAAACTTGAAATTGTAATGTAAACATATAGTCCATGTTTAGTAGCAATGCTTCAATATGTGTTCATCAATTGTAATAAATGTACCACTCTAATGAAAAATAAAGTGTGAGAGGGGTAAGGGTGGGGGTATATGGTAATCCCCTTTATTTTTTTGATATAACATTTATGTAATCTAAAGCTGTTTTAACAATAAAAATTAAAAACTCAAAAAAAAAAAAATAACACAAAAAACAGAATGCAAACTCCTTTCTTTCCAAGGCCTGAATCAGCTGTGGTTTGTTGCTTTGTCCTCTGGGCCTGTTGCGGTAGCAGCCCCACACTTCCCAAGCACTGGTACAGTGACCATGCTCATCCCAAACACTGAGAGGTAAGACCCCACTCTCTGCAGGAAACTGGACAGAAGGCCTGCCCCTCTAAACCCTGAGGCACTAGTCCTGCCCTATCCACATGCTGCATGGAAAGCCTTCTCTTTTAACCTGAAGAAATATCTTCTTCCCTAAACTCTGCTTCCATCATTCTCCCATGATCTCCTGTTTATTTCATTTCTACCATCACAATCTCTGAAATTCTAGGCTGGCAATGTTTCTGGACATTAGATCATATTCTCCATGTAATTATGTTCAAGTTATAATTTGACTTCCTGCAAGTCGGAATCATTTGTATTTAGGATCTTTGAAGATATTATTAGTGAAGTTGTGAACTCATTTGTAAGTAGGTTATTTAAATATTTTATTCAGATTAGGCCAAATTGAATCAGGTTGGGTTTTAATGCATATGACTGGAGTCCATATTTTCAAAAGAAATTCAGATGTTGTCAGTCAGTAAAATCCAGAACCCAGTGCAAACCAAAGGATAAGGCACAAGGAGAGGGAGATTTTCACGTGATGGAAGCAGAGAAGCAAGCCAAAGAAACCCAAGGATTGTGGCAAGTCAAAACCAGAATGCTACAGATTTTGTAGAAAATCATGGCCTGTTAAGACCCTGGTTTTGGTTTTTTAAAAAAATTTCTAATATAAGCAAACCAGTGAGTGGTATTTGTTATAGAAACACTGGAAAACTAAGAGTTTTTGCTTCTGAAAAATGGGTTTCTGCTTTTACAAGTAGTTAAAAATAAACATATTTACCCTAATGTTATTATCAACAAATATTTTATCATATATATCATTAACATTTGCAATGGTTCTTTATCCATGCACATTTTAGCAAAGATAAATGGAAAGAGTAATATACATAGAACAGTGAATAGTTCATAAGAGAGATTTCTCTAGTCATAGTTGAATGATTTTGTATTGTGAGGTCTAATATAGAAAAACTTGAGAAGGACTATATTTTATACATTTGAAGTTCACTAAACACTATTGGATATATGAAATATGTTTTATAATTCTCCTGAATATATTTTCTTAATATACTTTCCCTCACGGCTTCCATTACTTGTTTATTTCTAAGGTTATAGATTATAAGATTGAATAATGGAGCATCTATGGTATAAAATACGGAAAGAATCATGTTCTAAATCATTTCTGAGGTTACTGAAGGCTGTAGGTACACATAGCTGCCAGAGTTGAAGAAGGAAGACACCACAATGATGTGAGGGACATAGGTGGAAAAAGACTTTACTTTCTCTCCCCCGGTTGGAAACTTGACCACTCTAGAAAATAGGTAAATATAAGACTTAGTTATGAGAAAAGTGGCTAGATGGTAAAAGTTTAACTGGACACTCAACATCTTTCTTGCAAAAAATGGCTGAGTGGGGGCAAGATCCTGCCTGAGTGAGCTGTTTGGAAACCCACAGAGCAGGGGTTTCAGAGCATCTATCTGGAGGGAGCAGGATGAAGAGATAAATTGCTCAAGATAAAACTGTGAGTTTCTGGTTCCTGTGGCTGGAAACAGCTAAGCCCTACCCTCAAAACAAAAAGCCACTATGAGCCCCAACTCCCATCGCTGGCCACTCAGGTAATGAGAGATTTCGGAGAGAGGGAGGGTTCTGATGAAGGGTGGAGAAGGGTTTCCTTTCAGTGGTTTTGGTTGCCTGGATCCCCATTGAGGAACATACCAACTGGCTCAAGGTGGCACCAGGCAAATCTGCTGAGGAAGGCTGATTTGCCTAACCTCCCTGGGACAGAGAAACTTGGCCTGTGAGAAGGTGGAGTCAGACAATTGACTAGTCCTGTGATGAAAACTACAAAATTTCAACTCCCCTAAGGGAGACAGGCAGTCGGAAGCCCTAAGCTTCCAAAAGCCTATTTAGGTTCCCCTGTGAGGAGGGTGTGAACTTCAAGAGGGTTGGCAGTCATTTTTTTTGTGGTGAATTCACTTTCCAGGGTCCCATTTGAATTTCAAAAGGGAGCTCAACCTGACCAGGAGAGATGAGGGGGGAACCTCTGTTCACACAGGCTATTGCTTCCTTGCTGTTCTGGGAGAGAAAGCAATAAGAATAGAAAGAGGACAGGGGTGGACTCCTAAGCAGCAGGAATCAAAGCAATTGCAAAGAGTCAAATCTGCTGGAGCGAAAGTGACTAGGTAGCTTTCTGAAGAGTTTACTGACCCAAAAAGAAAGTTAAGCTCAGTGGAATAGTTTCCACCTTGATTATATGAGGTCCCTGGTTTGATTCCTGACTCTTCTTAGAGTAGTGGTCCACTGGTATATCAAACATCCAGCTGATACTTTAAGACCAGGAAAACATAGACATTATTTTTGTATTAGCTTCTCTTAGTTCTCTTATTCTTCTTTAAAAAAAAAAAATACTTCAAAAAATAATTAACTTAGTTAAGTCGCTAAAACCTGCTTTAAAATCTGCAGAGGTCAGTTTGTAGGATAACTGATTGATGAACACTGGCAGCCTGAGCTGTTCCTAAGTAGCCTAAGAGTAAAGGCTATTTTTCCTTAGCTTTTGTTTGACTGGTTCCTTCTGTGTTTGTTTGCTTTTTTCCCCCTCTTTTTCTTTCCTCTTCACCCCACCCCCTTTATAAAAAAAATTAGGTACTGCTGCCTTGTTTCTTGTTTGCTGTGTTTCCTCTTCCTTTCCCATTTCTGTATATAACAATTTTGTCTACCAATGCTGTCTCTTTTCCTTCCTTCATCTTTCTATCTTCTGCTTTCTGTAGTTGTTCTTACATTCCACCTCTCTTTGTTTAGTCCTCAATTTTTCTGGTTTTTATTTCTATCTCATTTATCCTGTTTTCTTTCTTTCATTAAATGTTGTCTTTTTGTCTTCTCTTTCTCCTTCCCTCTCTACTCAGAATTCTGGCTTTTTAATTCATGTTATATATTTTTCTCTACTCAGTTACTCATTTCATTGTTGGTACTCCACTTTTTTATTCCTATTATTCTACACTGTTTGCATGAATTAAATATTCATTTTCTTAGGTCTTACATGGTTCCTCTACTAACTTTTACTATTATTATTACTTTTTCTTTTCTTACCTCTTTCACTTTCTCTGGCCCTAATCTTTTTCATTCAAGGGAACATAGATACAGCAAGAAAATAGAATAAGAGAAACAAAGTCTCAGAAAGAAAACTTAACAAACACCCAAAAACAGCAACTAAATAAAACCCTAGAGTAGAGAGAGAAGCTAATCATTTGAATAAACCCATCAAGACAAAAAGATGACCAGACAGCAACAAAAAATTATAAACCATACCAAGAAACAGGAAGATATTGCCCAGGCCAATGAACAAACTAAAATCAGGAAGAGATGCAGAACATAAAACAACAAATCAAAGCTGACCAAACAAATATCATGAACCAACTTAATGAAATGAAGGGAGAGATTAAGTATATTAAGAAAACACTGGAAGAAATTGTAAACATAAGTCATAAGAAAATGGATATGATGGTGATGAATAGCACCATCCAAGAAATAAAATATACAGTGGAAGCACATAAGAGCCGATTTGGACAGGCAGAGGAAAAAATTAGCAATGCATAAGACAGTAAATCTGAAATAAAACAGATAGTAGAACAGATAGACAAAAAGATAGAAAAAATCCAGCAGGGACTTAGGGATTTGACCAAAAACACAAAATGCACAAATATATGCATTATAGACATCCCAGAGGGAGAAGAGAAGGGAACAGGGACAGAAGCAGTTTGGGAAGAAATAAAAGCTGAAAACTTCTCAACTCTATTGAGGGAAATGAATGTACATGTCCAAGAAGTGCAGCACATCCCAAACAGTATAAATACCAAAAGGCCTACTCCAAGACATACACTTGTCAAACTGTCCAATTCTCAAGACAAAGAGAAAATACTGAAGGCAACAAGAGAAAAGAGAACCAACACATACAAGGGAAGTTCAATAAGAATTAGTGCTGATTTCTTTTCTGAAACCATGGAGGCAAGAAGGCAGTGGTATGACATAGTTAAGGTACTAAAAGAAAAAAAAAACCTTCTAGCCAAGAATTCTTTATCCAGCAAAGCTGGCATTCAAAAATGATGGAGAGTTCAAAATATTCACCTATGAGCCAAAATTAAGAGAGTATGTCAAAAAGAAACTTGCCCTTCAAGAAATACTAAAGGGAGTCCTGCAGGTTGAAAGGAAAAAGCAGGAGAGAGAGAGTTGAAGAAGTATAAGAAAAATGAAGAAGACAAAAAGAAAAATAAAAACAACATATGACATGCGTAAAACCAAAGAAATTATGGATAATGTAAGTAATTATATTATTAACCAGTGAAGAGACACAGATTGTCAGAATGCATAAGGAAATATAACTCATCAATATGCTGTATACAAGAAACCCACCTTAGACCCAGAGATTTAAGGAGGCTGAAAATGAAGGACTGGAAAATAATCTTACAAGAAAACAATAACCAAAAATAGAGGAAGGAGTAGCTATACTAATATTGGACAAAACAGAATAATGTAAGACAGAAAGATGAACAGTATATATTACTAAAAGAAGCAATCTTTCAAGAAGAAAGAACAATCATAAACATTTATACACCTAATCAGGATGCCTCAAAATAAATGGGGCAAACACTGGAAAAACTAAGTGAGAAATAGATGCCTCTACAATTATAGCAAGGGATTTTAATACATCATTACCGTGATTAAAGAGAACATGTCAACATAGATTCAGTAAAGAAACAAAGACTTTGAATAATACATTAGATGATCTGGACTTAATAATCATATACAGAAAAATACACCCAAATACAGAAGGATATACATTCTTCTCGAGTGCACATGGATCATTCTCCAAGATAGACCACATGCTAGGCCACAGAAAAATGCTCAATAAATTTAGAAAGACTGAGATTATACAAAGTAATTTCTCTGACCACAATGGAATGAAATTGGAAATAAATAAGGGACAGAGAACAAGATTAGGCACAAAAATATGGAAGTTAAATAACACACTCTTAGAAAAACAGTGGATCAAGGAGGAAATCTCTAAAGATATCAGTAAGTACCATGAATGAATGAAATGACAACACAACATATCAAAAACTATGAGATGCAGCAAGAGCTGTACTGAGAGGGAAATTCATAGCCATAAATGCATATATCAAAAAAGAAGAAGGAGGTAAAATTGAAAACTTAAATGCACCCCTGGAAGAATTAGAAAAAGAACAATAAAGTAACCACAAAGGAAGTAGAAAGAAGGAAATAACAAAGATTAGAGCAGAATTAAATGAAATAAAAATAAGAAAGCAATAGAAAAGATAAACAAAACCAAAAATTGGTTCTTTGGGAAGTTCAATGAAATTTACAAATCCTTAGTAAGACTAACAAACAAAACAAGAGTGAAGATGCAAATACAAAATAATAAGGAAGGGGATAACACCACAGACCCCACAGAATTAAAGAGATCACATTGAAAAATTATGTCAACAAGAAGGATAATTTAGATGAAATGGACAGATTCCTAGAAGCACACAAGCTTCCTTCATTGATAAAAGAAGAAATTGATGAACTCAACAGACCAGTCACAAATGAAGAGATAGAATAAGTCATGAAAAACCTCCCAACTAAGAAGAGCCTATTACCAGATGGCTTCATAGGTGAACTCTACCAAACATTGTGGATAGAACTAACATGAATCCTGCTTAAGCTATTCCAAAAATAGAAGTAGAAGTAATATTGCCTAACTCATTCTATGATGCCAACTTTACCCTAATAAAGGCAAAGATGCCACAAGAAAGAAAAATTACAGACCAATCTCTCTAATGAACTTAGGTGCTAAAATCCACAGTAAAATACTTGCTAATCATATTCCACAACACGTCAAATGAATTATACACCATGACCAAATGGGTTTCATTCCGTGTATGCAAGGATGGGTCATCATAAGAAAAGCAATCAATGTAATACACCACATAAACACATCAAAAGAAAAAAAATCCCATGATCATCTCTATAGATGCAGAAAAGGCATTTGACAAAACACAGCATCATTTCTTAATAAAAACACTGCAAAAGATAGGAATAGAAGAAAATTTTCTGAACATGATAAAGAGTATATGTTAAAAACCCACAGCTAACATCATATACAATGGTGAAATCCTAAAAGCTTTCCTGCTAAGATTGGGAACAAGACAAGGATGCTCACTATCACCTGTTCTATTTAACATTGTGTTAGAAGTACTTGCTTGAGCACTGAGGCAAGAAAAAGATATAAAAGGATTCCAAACAGGAAAGGAAGAAGTAAAAATTTCACTGTGCAGATGATATGATCCTATACATAGAAAGCACTAAGAAATCTACAACAAAGCTTCTAGAACTTATAAATGAGTTCAGGAGAGTCACAGATTACGAGATCAATGTGCAAAAATCAGTAGCATTTCTGTACACAAAAAAATGATCAATCTGAGGAGGAAGCCAAGAAGAAATACCATTTGAAATAGTAAGTAAAAGATTCAAATAACTAGGAATAAATTTAACTAAAGATGTAAATTCTTATACACAGAAAACTACACAACATGGTTAAAGGAAACCAAAGAAGACTTAAATAATTGAAAAATATTCCCTGTTCATGGATAGGAATATTAAACATCATTAAGATGTCTAACCTACCCAAATTGATCTACAGATTTAATATAATCCCAATAAAATTCAACACAGAATATTTTACTGAATTGGAAAAACTATGAAATTTATTTAGAAGGGCAAGAGGTCCTGAATATCCAAAGAAAAATGAAATCAGAGGAATTATACTACCTGACTTTAAAACATGCCACAAAGCTACAGTGGCCAAAACTGCATGGTATTGGCACAGGGATAGACATACCAAACAATTGAACTGAAATTGAGAGCTCTGATATAGATCCCAGCATATACAGTCATCTGATTTTCAACAAGGCCACCAAGCCCACTCAACTAGGAGAGAAAGACCTCTTCTAAAGATGGTGCTTGGAGAACTGGATATCCATATCCAAAAGAATGAGAAAGGAACACAATCTTACACCTTATACAAAAATCAACTCAAGATGTGTCAAAGATCTAAATATAAGAGCCAGGACCATAAAGACTTTGGAAGACAATGTAGGGAAACATCTACAGGACCTTGTAATAGGAAATGGCTTCATGAACTTCACCCCCAAACCATGAGCAGGAAAAGAAAAAAAAATATTAAATGTGAGCTCTCCAAAATAAAAACTTTTGCATCTAAAAGATTATCAAGAAAGTAAAAAGGCAGCTTACCCAATGGGAGAAAATATTTGGCAACCATATATCTGATAGGAACCTGATATCCAGCATATATAAAAAAATCCTACACCTCCAAAATTAAAAGACAAACATCCCATTTTAAAAATGTGCAAGCGACTTGAAAAGACACTTCTCCAAAGAAGTAATACAAATGGCTAAAAAGCACATGAAAAGATGCTCAACATCACTAGCTATTAGGGAAATTCAAATCAAAACTACAATGAGATACCATCTTACACCCATTAGACCCATTAAATATCAGATGACTACAAGTGTTAGAGAGGATGTGGAGGAATGAGAACACTTATCCACTGCTGGTGGGAATGTACAATGTTCCAGCCATTGTGGAGGACAGTTTGGTGATTTCTCTAAAAATTAACTATTGAACTACCATATGATCCAGAAATTCCACTGGGGGGCATATACCCAGAAGAACTGAAAGCAAGGACACAAAAAGATATATGCACATCAATTTTCATAGCAGCATTATTCACTATTGCCCAAAGATGGAATCAACCCAGGTGCCCATCAACAGTTGAATGAATAAACAAAATGTGGTGCATACATACAATGGAATATTACTCAGCAGTAAGATGGAATTCAGGGCTAACACACAGGATAACATGGATGAATCTTGAGGACCTCATGTTGAGTGAAGCAAGCCAGGCATTGAAGAACAAATATTTCATGGCCTCACTTATATGTATTAAGCAAATCAAGCAGACTCAAAGAGCTAGAGTGTGGAATATAGGTTTACAGGAAATAGAAAAGGAGAAGAAGGTTGTGAGACAAAACCAATATGGGCGAAATTTATGATAAGGTGAAAGTGAGTAGTTGGGCATTGAAGGGATATGACAAAAAGGTAGTGATACTATTGGGCTGGGCGGTGCAGGTTTCACAGGTGGTTAGAATGGGAGTGTAGGCTGGATAGTCCATGGAACTTGGAGAAGTGTGAGGGGAAGGACCAGGTGAACACAGGGGATTGTCAGGTATTTGGTTGCAAGTACAAAGTTGGGAAAGCTCTTATGGCAGTATGACAAGGAAAGGTTACTGGTTTAGGGTGTTGGATAGGGCAAATTTGGGACAGGGCACTCCTGGGGGAAACTTCTAGGGAGTGTGGGAATGATCATTTTCTCATAATGTGTTGTATCAGTGGGTGGAGACATAATGAATTCCCATAATGAATGAGAAGGAATTGGACTCCCATCATTGGGAGGACCAATTTTTTCACAAATAGATAGGCGGGAGTCTCTTGAGAGCATAGGTGGATCCTAATAGGGGAGGACAGACTAATATGTCGCCTCCTGGTGAAGGCAAGCCCGCCCGCCCGCCCGGCGTGGTTAGCTGACCCAGCGAGCACAAGCAGCAAGGGGGGGCTAAATGAATAAATAAATAAAATATTAAAAAAAAAAAAAAATTTCTAAAAAAAAAAAAAAAAAAAGATGTCAATGGTGTTGCAAGTAAACATGAATCTTGTCATCCAAAGAATGAAGCCAGGTGATCATCGTGGGCCATGAGGGGAGGGGGAGGGAAGAATATAATACATGGAACAGAGGTATTTCGTGGGATATGGAAGTGTTCTACATGATCTTGCAATGATGGACACAGGCCATTTTAAATATCATCAAAATTTATAAAAGTGTACAGTTTAAAATATAAGCCAAAATATTAACCACTGACTGTGGTTGTTCTGAACCACTTGTTGGCGGAAGGGGAACGCTGAGCGGCAACCAGTGTTCGGGGGCCCAGACGGCGTGGAGGGCGCACGGAGGAAAGACCACCGCGGAGACGAGGTAAGTACGCAGGTCTAATTTATTACAGGAAGGTTTGTTGTTTATATAGGTTCTGATAAGGGAAGTGAGTTAAGGACATGATTGTAGGAAGAGGGGTGACGTACATAGTAACTGGCAAAAAAGAAGATTTTTAGAAAAGGTTATGATTGGACATTGAGGATTGACTGAAAGAAGTCTTTTCAGGTTCACGCCGGGAGTCACGTAGCACTTGGCAGCCATTTTAGCCGCTTGGGGGCACCATTTTAGGTGTCCCTACCACAATTGACTATGGTTAGTAGCTATGTTTCACTATTTGTGTATCAGTTGTAACAAATATACCATCCACAAGTAAAAAGTATTAATATGGGAAAGGGGAAAATAGGGGAGTATGTTGGATATATGTGAGTCCCCTGTATTCTGTATGTGACTTCACTGTTACCTAAAATACCCCCTGTTCCATCTATTCTATTCCACCATCCCCCTTCCCTTGGGGGCCATGATGATCACCGGGTTTCACTCCTTGGATGGCAAGATTCCTTGTTACTTGCAACAACACTGATGTCTTGACACATTAGTCTGTTCTCCCCTATTAGGAACTACCCATGCTCTCAAGAGACACCTTCTCCTCTGTTTGAGAACATATCAGTCCTTCCCAGGATGGGAGTCCAACTCCTTCCCATTCATTATGTGAGTCTCTACCTACTGATACAACACATTATGAGAAAATGATCACTCAAACACTCCCTAGAAGCCTGCCTAAGGTGTAACCCCCTCCAACACCTTAAACCAGTAATATTTATATATATATATATATATATATATATATCTTTTTCAAGTACTGTAAACCTTGACTGAAAGGATGATAGCACAAGCTTGTGATGAAACTGAGAGCCACTGAGTATACATTTTTGACAGGTTGTACAAGGCATGGAACTGTATAACATAGTGAACCATGTGGTAGGTGATAGACTGTGGTTAACAGTACAAATATGAGAACATTCTCTTCTGAACTAAAACAAATGTACAATACTTATACATGGTGTTAATAATAAGGAAGTTGGAAAAATACACCAAATGTAACCTGTGGACCATAATTAGAAGTAATATTTTGATAATATTCTTTCAAAATCTGTAACTAATTTTCCACAACAATACCAGATAATGGTGGAAGGGTGATGTATGGGAGTTCTGCACATTATACATGATTGTTTTGAAAACTCACAACTTCTTTAATAAAAGAATTTTTTAAAAATCCTACAATGCCACAACAATAGGACAAAGTACAAAATTAAAATATAAGCAAAGTACTTTAGCAGACATTTCTCCAAAGAGCATATACAAAAGGTCAATAAACACATGAAAATATTCTCAATATAATTAGCCATTTAAGGACTGCAATCAAAATCTCAGTGAGATACCCCTTTACAATTACTCACATGGCTATTATTTTAAAAAATTCAAAATGACAAGTTTTGATGAGGCTGCTGAGAAATTGGAATACTTTACATTGTTCCTATTAAGGCAAAATGATGTAACTACTAAGGAAGATAGCTCTGCATTTTCTCAATAAGCTAAACAAAGAATTACCATATGACCTGGCACTTCCACTCCTTGATATGCACATGAAAATCTGAAAACAGGAATCATATACTTGTATATCAAAGTTTATAGAAGCATTATTTGCAATAGCCAAATGTTAAAAATAACTCATGTTCATCAACAGATAAACAGATAAATAATAGAATATTATTCCTCATTAAAAGGAATGAAATTTGATAAATGGATAAATGGTCAACATGAATGGATCTTGAAAACATTATACTAAGCAAAATAATCCAGACAAAAAGCAAAATTATTGTATTTTTCCATTTATATGAAATATGTAGAATAAGATCATTCATAAAGACAGTAAGTAGATTTGAGTTTGCCAGGGGATGGCAGGAAGGGGGTAATGGAAATTATTGCTGTACGGGGACAGAGGTCTATTTAGAATGATGAAAAAACTTTTGTAAAATATGCTAGTGATGGTAGCACACATTGTATATGTGATTAATATCCTAAACTATAATACTTAAATATGCATAAATGGCAAATAAAAATAAGTTAAAATAATGAAATTGAAAATACATTTCTTTTTATATTAGCATTAAAGAGAATTGATAGTTCAGAAATAATCACATACATTTATGCACAATTATTCTCCACAAGGGGCCCAAGAGAAATCAGTTGGGAAAATAATAGTCTTTTCATTAAACAGTGCTGGAACAACTGGATAACTAAAGGCAAGCAAAAGAATTTGGTCTCTGTTATCATATCAAATCCAAAAATTAACTAAAAATGGATTATAATTCCTATAGATAAGAAAACAACTATAAAAATGCTAGAAATATTGTAAGAGCAATATCTTATGACCATATATTAAGCATAGGATTCTTAGATATAATACCATAAGCAGAAAAAAAACAAAAACAAAACTAGAAATTTCTAGTAAAACAAAAATAAAACTTTCATGATCAAATGACATTACCAAGAATGTGACAAAGCATATTATCAAATGGTAGAACATATTGCAGGTCACATCTAGAATACAGTTCAATCTAAAATACACTGGCATTGAACTTACAGGTATATAAAAATCTTGTGCAACTAAATAATTTTTTAACATAACTGATATTCTGTTTCCTTCTCTCTAGATTATCTGTAATCATATTTTGTGAAAACAGTCTTATATATGCAATATCACCCACATGCATATTTTACATAAGGTTATTTTACACATTTCTCCCAGCACCATTTGTTAAATAGACCATTCTGGCCTAGCTAGGATGGCTTGACAGCCTTGACAAAAATCACTTGACTGTAGATGTGAAGATCTATTTCTGAGTTCTTGATTTTGTTCCATTGGTCAATGTGTCTGTCTTTATGCCAGTACCAAGCTGTTTTTAATGCTCTATGTAAGCAATATGCTTTAAAGTCTGGAAGTGAGAGTCCTCCAAATATGTTTTTCTTTTTTAAGGGCTTTTTGGCTATTCAGAGCCCCTTGCCCTTCCAAATAAATATGATAATTGGTTTTTCCATTTCTTAAAAAAAGGTTGTTGGGATTTTAATTGGGATTGTGTTGGCTCTGTAAATGAGTTTAGGTAGAATTGACATCTTAAAGTTCTTTGGTCTTCAACCCATGAACACATAATATCCCTCCATTTATATAATTCTCCTTATGTTTCTTTTAGCAATAATTGTAGTTTTCTAATACAGGTCCTTTATGTCCTTGGTTAAGTTTATTCCTAAATATTTGACTTTTTATTTCCTATTATATAAGGAAATTTTTTTTCCTGATCCATTCCTCTCAGAATGCACATCTTATATCCCGTCAATTTGCTGAAATTCTCTAATAGTTCTAGTAGCTTTGTTGTTTATTTTTCAGGATTTTCTACATATAGGATCATATCATCAGCAAATAGTGTGAGTTTTTCTTCTTCCTTTCCTATTTGGTAACCTATTATTCCTTTATTTAGCTGAATTGCTCTAACTAGAACTTCAAGAACAATATTGAATAATAGTGGTGACAGTACATCCTTGTCTTATTCTTGATCTCAGAGGGAAGGCTTTCCATCTTTGACCATTGAGTAAAATGCTAGCTGTAGTTTATTCATATATGTGCTTTACCATATTGAGAACTCTTTCTTCTATGCCAATATTTATGAGTGATTTTTTTCCAAGAAACTGTGCTGTATTTTGTCAAATGCTTTTCTGCTTTAATCAAAAAGATCATGTGATTTTTCTTCTTCAATTTATGAATGTGGTATATTACACGAATTGATTTTCTTGTGTTGGACCCTGCTTACATACCTGGGATAAAACTGAATTGATACTGATGTATAATTCTTTCAATGTGCTTTTGGATTATGTTTGCAAGTATTTCATTGAGGAATTTTGCATCTATATTCATTAGAGTTATTGGTCTGTAATTTTCTTTATTTTTAGTATGTTTATCTGGTTTTGTTATTAGGGTGATGTTGGCTTCATAAAATGAATTTGGTAGTATTCTTCCTTGTTCAATTTTTTGGAAGACTCGAAAAAGATTGGTATTAGATTGTCATTGAATGATTGAAAGAATTCAACTGTGAAGCTATCTGGTCCCATGCTTGGGAGGTTTTAGATGGCTGTTTCAATATCTTCACTTGGGATTGATTTGCTATTGTCTTCTATTTCTTCTAGGGTCAGTGTAGGTGGCTCATGTATTTCTAGGAATTTGTCCATGTCATCTACATTGTCCAGTTTTTTGGTATACGGTTGTTCATAATATCCTCTTATGAACTTTCTTATTTCTCTGGAGTCAGTGGTAAAGTACCCCCTCTCATTTCTGATGCATTATTGGTGTCTTCTCTCTTATTTTCTTTGTCAGTCTACCTATGTGTTTGTCAGTTTTGTTGATTTTCTCAAAGTAATATTTTTTCATTTTGTTGATTCTCTCTACTGTTTTTTTGTTTTTCTTGTTGTTCTCATTTTCATTTATTTCTGCTCTGATCTTTATTATTTCTTTCCTCCAGCTTGGTTTGGGATTATTTTGCTGTTCTCTTTTTATTCATCCAAGTTTGTAGTCAGACCATCAATTTTAGCTCTTTGTTCTTTTTAATGTAAGCATTGCAGACTATAAATTTCCCTCTCAGCCCTGCCTTTGCAGTGTCCCATAGGTTTTGATATGTTGTATCCTCATTTTCATTTATATCAAGATATTTGCTGAATTCTCTTGTAATTCTTCTTTGACCCACTGTAATTTATGAGTGTGATTCTTTAATCTCCATTTATTTATGAATTTTCTACTTTCCTTCCATTATTGATTTCCAGCTTTACTCTGTTATGATCAGAGAAAGTGTTTTGTTTAATTTCAATCTTTTTAAATTTATTGAGACTTGTCTTGTGACCCGGCATAACTTCTATCTTGGAGAATGATCCATGAGCACTTGAAAATTATATAGGCTGCTGTTTGGGGGTTCAATGCTCTATAGATGTCAGGTCTAGTTCTTTTATCATATTATTCAAGCTCTCTGTTTATTTATCCTCTGTCCAGATGGTCTATCCAGTACTGAGAGTGGTTTACTGAAGTTTCCAACTACTATTGTAGATAAATCTGTTTCTCCCTTCAGTTTTGACAGTCTGTGCCTCATGTATCTTAAAGCAATCAGGTTAGGTGAATAAGTATTTTGTTTACATATTTTTCTTGGTGTATTGACCCTTTTATTAAATATCATGACCCTCTTCATCCTTTATAAGAGTTTTTCATTTAAAATTTATTTTCCTGATATTGGTATTGGTACTCCATTTCTTTTTTGGTTACTATTTGCATAAATATCTTTTTCCAAACTTTCGCTTTTAACCTGTTTGTGTCCTTATGTCTAGAGGGAGTCTTTAGTAAGCAACATATAGATGGTTTATATTTTTTTAATCCATTTTATCTGTCAACGTCTTTGATTGAGGCATTCAAGACATTAACATTCAATGTTATTAGTGTAAAGACATTACTTCACCCATTTTGTCCTTTGGCTTTCTGTTGTCTTAAAGTATTATTGTCTTTTTACAGTTTAATTTACCATTTCTAAAATCATAATTTATATACTCTTTTCTAAGTCTCTCATCCTTGGTATTTGCTCTTGGGCTGCAGCACTCCATTTTTATCTCTTGTAATTCTGGGCTTTTGGTAGTATATTATATCATTTTTTGTGCGTGTGAAGATTTTTAATCATCCTCATTTTTGAAGGATAATTTTGATGGATACAGAATTCTTGACTGGCAGCTTTCCTTTTTCAGTATTTTAAATATATCTTACCACATTTTTCTCATCTCTATTGGTTCTTATGAGAGTTTGGCACCTAATCTTATCAAGATTATGTATGAGATGCTTTGCTTTCCTCTTGTTGCTTTCAGTATCCTCTCTTTATCTTTGTGATACTTATCATTCAGAATAGTAGGTGTTTCATGGTAGGTCTCTTCAGATTTATCTTGTTTGAGTTGCCTGGTCCTTCTTGGATATTGATATGTATGTCTTTCATAAGAGTTTTGAAGTTTTTGGTCATTACTTCTTCAAATATTCTTTCTGCCGTTTTTCATTTTTCTTCCCCTTTTGGGACACTGATAATGCATATATTTGAGTGTTTTGTGCTGTCATTCAATTCTCTGAGACTCTGTTCCATTTCTTTCTGTTCTCCTGTCTTTTCCAGTTCAGAATTTTGCCTTTGAAATCACTATTTCTGCTTTCAAGCAATTCAAATTTGCTCTCATGTGCCTCTAATGTATTTTTAATCTCATACAACATGTCTTTCATTCCCATAATATCTGTTACTTTTCCTTCCTGGTTTTCAAATTGTTCTTTATGGTCACATAGTGTTTCTATAATATCTTTTATCACCTTAGTCATATTTTCTTTCAATTCTTTCAATTGATTTAGAAGAGTTGTGTGATTTTCATTGATTAATTTTCTTATATCACTTCATTATATTTGGTTTGTTCCTTTGGCTGGGCCATCTCTTCCTGTTTCCAACTATGGCTTTTAATTTTTTACTAATGTCTAGACATCTGAATATTTTGGTGAATTTACTCTAATGGCAAATTTCCCTTTCTTCACCATTTTTTTTCAAAGCTCTTCTTTGATATTTTGTTCAAATGATTGTAAGTCTTTAAAATTTCCCAGCTTTACTTACCAAAATCTTTCTAGGGACTCACTAATGGGGTGCAGATTTTCTCCCAGGAGTAGGGTAAAGAGAGACCAAAAAGAAGTTTTTGTCCATGCAATTGCCAGACAAGACAGCAGATTGTGCTCACCTATACATTTCCAAGGTGGTGCTTCAATTTCTGCTTTTCTGTATTTTGGTCTGGCCAGAGTTGAGATTCAAAGTGGGCTCTGTTGGCCAAATTCAAAGAAGAGAAGCCATCTGATTCCCCCTCCACTTTCCCTTGTAACAACTGACAGGGAGGAAGATTTCTGTTCCCCTCTCCGTTTTCTGCAGTGAGACAGTTGTTTTTACCCTGGCTTAATATCTTGGGGTGGGGGAGGGGAGCACTTTCCAGCCACTGCTGGCATTTTGGGAACCCACGTTTGTTGTTTTGGGTTCTAGTGTCACAGTTTCTCCACCTTCTGGGAGTTCTGTAGCACTGTCCTGGTCTGCTGTTTCCTATAGAAAGTCCCTCAGACAGCTTTTGGCCCTTTATTGGCTGTTTTTGTGAGAGAGTTGAGCCCTGCCTTCCTACTTTGAGCCATGTTCCTAGAGCTTTCATTGTAGTTTTGATTTGTATTTCTTTAATAGCTTGTGATATTGAACATTTATTCACCTCCTTTTTGCCAATTGTATTTTTTATTTATGGTAATGTCTAATTAAGACTTTTATCCATTTTTAATTGATTGCTTGCTCTTTTATTGTTATCTTCTGTGATATCTTTATTTTGCCTGGAAAGCATATCAGCTTTGTGGTTTCCAAATCTTTTCTCCCTTTGTGTGTGCTTTCTTTTCAATTTATTGATGAAGTCCATTGAATCAAAAACTGTTTAAATTTGAGGAGGTCCAATTTACCCATTTTTTCTTTTGTTGCTTGTGCTTTCAATATAAGGTTTAAGAACCCACCACCTACTAACAGGTACTGAAGTTGTTTCCCTACATTTTATTCTAGGAATTTTGTGTTTCCAGTTTTTATATTTAGGTCTTTGGTCTATTTTGAATTAATTTTGTATAATGTGTGAGTTAGGGGTCTTCTTGCTTTCCTTTGGATATGGATAACCAGTTTTCCCAGAGCCATTTGTTGAATAAACTGTTCTGGCCTAGCAGGCTGTACTTGAAATCTTTGTCAAAAATCCCTTGACTGTAGATCTGAGGGTAAGTTTCTGAAGCATCAATTCAGGTCCATTTTTCTATATGTCTATCTTTATGTCAGTAGCATGCTGTTTTTAATCTATAGCCAGGTAATATGATTTAAAATCCTGAAGTGAGAGTCCTTCAACTTTGGTATTCCTTTCTAAGGTGTTTTTGGTTATTCAGGGCCACTTACCCTTCCAAATATATTGGAAAATTGGATTTTACATTTTTTAGAAAAGGCTATTGGAATTCTTTTGGGATTGCTTTGAAACTGGTTATCAATTTGGGTAGAATTGACATCTTAACAATATTTATTCTTACAATCCATGAACATGAATTGTTCTTCTATTTATTTTGGTCTTCTTTGAATTCTTTTAGAAATGCCTTGTAGTTTTTTTGAATACAAGCTTTTTACATGCTTAGTTAAGTTTATTTCTAAGATTTGGGGCATTTGTGACATGCATATATATATGTATTCTAACGTTATTTCTTTCTGATGAATTGCCACTTTTTAATATATAATTATATATATTCTTTCTTGTCTCTAATAAATGCTTTCCTTTTAAAGTGTATTTCACCCACTACAAGTGTATCTACTAGGGTTTTTTGCTTTTGATTACTACATGTGAGGAATATCTTTTTCCATCCTTTCATTTTCAATCTATATGTATCCTGTGTCTAAGGTGAGTGTGCAGAGAGTTGGGAGAGAGCTCATATTTTGTTATCCACGCCAACAGTCTGTCTTTTGATTTGGGAGTTTAATCCATTAACATCCAATGTTATTACTATAAAAACAGTTCTTTCTTCACCCATTTTAACCTTTGGGGTTTATCTGCATATCTTATTCTCACCACTCAGGGATCATTACCAAGCACCAACTAGCAATGGATCTAGAAAAAGACATTGTCCAAAAGGGGGAAAGGGTAAATACAAATGAGTTTTGATGGCTAAGAGATTTCAAAGTGATTCAGGAGGCCATTCCAGAGGTTATGCTTATGCATGGCTCAGCAGAATGTAATTGCCACAGTAAACATCAGCTCAAACAGCAGGGCTTCTGAGGGTTCTAGAGACATTCAAACACTATAAGAATGTCAGAGAAGCTCAGGAATTCAGCATCCTGTCAGTGAATTTTACTTTGGAATTTATGCTCCCCAGTGTAACAAAGTTAGGCTCATATATAGTTTCCCTACACATGGCTCTTCTGCCTGTTTTATTTGAACCTATCATTAACACTATACTTGTTAAAT
Source organism: Tolypeutes matacus (assembly GCA_026826555.1). Taxonomy (NCBI): domain Eukaryota; kingdom Metazoa; phylum Chordata; class Mammalia; order Cingulata; family Chlamyphoridae; genus Tolypeutes; species Tolypeutes matacus. Next base: position 572,056 of record JAKSZT010054124.1, read on the forward strand.
ATATGTCCCAGAGACTTAAATCTTAAATCACTCCCATTTCCACTTTGTGATTCCTGGACCCATGGAAACTATCTATGGGAGAAACAACACCATTGTCTGGATGCTGAGTTAGAGCATACACAATCTCGTGGAAAACATTGCCCCAGCCCTGCAAGGTATTGCCACCTAGTTGGCAATATAATTGAGTACTCAAGAGGCCAGAAAATTAAATTTAAAATAATCTGGAAACATGTAACAGCAGATTTGAAAAGGCAGAAGAATGGATCAGTGAACTTGAAGACAGGCCTCCAAAAGTGAATATACAAAAGAATAGATAAAGAAAAGAATGGAAAAAGGTTGAGCAGGGTCTCAGGGAAATATATGACAGAAAGAGACATGCAAAAATATGTATCATGGGTGCTGCAGAAGAAGAAAAGAAAGTGGCCGAAGGAGTATTTGAGGAAATAATGATATCAAATGACCCAACCATTTTGAAGGGCATAGCTATTCTTTCTGAGAAGCACAATGTACTCCCCCCTTAATAAATCTGAATAGACCTTCACTGAGAGAAATATTAATCATAATGCCTAATGCCAAAGATAAAGAAAGAATCCTGAAAGCAGCAAGAGAAAAGAGATTCATCACATATAAGGGATCCCCAATAAGTTATGTTCTCATTTCTTATGGAAACTATGGCTGAAAGAATGCAGAGGGGTGATATATTGTAGATACTGAAAGAGAAAAACTGCCAGCCAAGGATCTTATATCTATTAATATTGGTCTTCAAAAATGAGGGCTAGTTTAGAATAGTCACAGATAAACAGAAACAGAGAGTTTCTAACCAAGAAACCAGCAATGTAGGAAACATTAAAGGGATTGCTACAGCCTGAAAAGAAAACACAGGATAGAGAGGCTTGGGAATGTGTCTAGAAATGAAGATTATATCAGTAAAAGTAACTCAAAGTGCAAAAAGAGTGGTGAGGTAAAACTAATATATAGTTGAAGAAATCAGAATGGCAGTTGTCTGTGTGTCTAGGTGTGAAATGGTTAGACAAAGGCATGAGGTAGCTATGTGGAAATGTTTTTATCTTTATCATGGTGAGAGTTACTCTGGTGTATGCTTTTGTCATAAATTTTCAAACTGTACATTTAAAATTCCCACCTGCCTGGTTAGGTGTGGGATGTGAATTCCTTTATTATTCAATTTCCATTGCATAAAAGACAGTAACTCAAAATCATTGGCACAAAATAATGAGAATTTATTGCTTAATTGTAGGTATGTATGTCATTAAAACCAGCTTTGCTTCTGGTTTTGGATTTTAGTTGGATTTCACCTACTTCTGTCATAGTGGAGCCCATGTTAGAGAGAAGTAATTACTTGGAGCATTTTTTCATGAAAGTGTTTAGAAGCTACCAAATTGTCAAGTGGTAAACAAAAACAAAAAGAGAAATACCTCATAAAGATTAGGTACAGTGTTTCTTTACTTTGTATTTAATGGGTTAAAGTAAGAAAGCAAGGTACATGGCTATATGCAACATCTAATTGACCAAGAGTTGTGTAGAAGGGCAATATATATATCAATAATCTAATATACCATGGGATATTGACTTAATTAGAGGAAATGCAGCCAAGTTTTCTGTACAATAAAGAAGTACAGAGTTTAACTTAGAGTTAGGTTATGGGACTAATCCAACAGTATTGAAAACCCATTAGTTAAATGGGCAACTCTTTTATATTACATTATTGTCCTCAAGCCTCTAAGAATATATTTTGCTGAGTAGTCTTACATCTATTAAGATTTGTGCTATCAAAAATTAAGGATAAATTTTTGTTAGACACTTTTAAAAATTAATTAGGGGACTTAATACAGATAATGTTTCAACTTTTTTGCAAAAATTATAAAAACATTTTAATAAAATCATTGAAAACACATAGTTCTAAGTCAATAGTTAACCAGTCATATACTAAGAAATTTATGTCCCTTAGAATTTCATTTTCTTGTGGAATCAAGGAAGACTATCAGTGGTTGGAAAGTGTGCTGAGAGTTTTCATCAGAAAAAAGTAATAGAGTATAAGAAAAAATAGAAGGAAATCCACCGTAAACATTTTACTCAATGGAGAAAGAGTGAAAGCCTTCCCTTTGAGGTCTGGCAAAAAACAAAGATGTGGAAATTCATTACTACTGTCCACATTGTACTGCAAATCCTTGTTTGACAACTAGGCAAGAAAAAGAAGTAAAAGTCATACAAATTGGAAAGGAAGAAGTAAAACTATCTCTGTTTGCAGATAACATGTGTCTTTAAATAGAAAATCCCCAAAATTACATAAGAGAACTACTAGAACTAATGAATTCAGCAAAATTGCAAGTGTATAATTAATGTGCAAAAATTAGTCATGACTCTACACACCAACAAAGAATATTCTGAAATTGAATTTTTAAAAATCAATTGAAAAAAAAATCCTGAAGAAATAAAACATCTCAAAGTAAAGTTTACAAGAAACTGAAGGTTGTGTGTGCTGAAAACTACAAAACAGTAATAAAATAAATTAGATAAACCTACATAAATGATAAGCTATTCCATGTTCAAGAATAGGAAGGCTTGACACTATTTAGATGCCAATTCTAGCCAAAGCAATCTTCAGACTCAATGCACTATCAAAATTCCAGCAGCTGTTTTTTTTTTGTTGTTGTTGTTGTTGTTGTTTTTTCAGAAATGGAAAAATCAATCCACAAATTCATATTTAATTGCACGGGGCCCTGCAAAGCCAAAACAACATTGCAAAGGAAGTACAAGGTTGTAGGTCTCACACTCCCTGACTTTAAAACTTAATACAGAGACTTCCGGGAAGATGGTGGACTAGTAAGACACGGGAATCTCTTCTCCAGAAAAATAGCTAGAGGACAAGCTGAAACAGCCCCGAAAAAGATCTTCTAGGGTTTAGGTCAGCAGGTGAAGGCTGCACACCACCCAGAGGAGAGAGGGACAGAAGAAGGAAATTGCGACTACAGAACTGTGAGTTGCAAGTAGCAGCTTCTGCTGCTGCCGGCACCCTTCCCCACACTCTTCAGAATTCTCGGGTCCCTGGGCCTGCAACCACAGACAAAGGGGGCTTCAAGGATCTGCCACTCCTGGAAAGGGGAGAGAGAGGGACACAGCCTTAGGCTGACTCAAGTTTGGACCTGAAATTTGGGCTGCAGAGCCCCACGGACACTTCCACACGGCGGTTTGCCCTGGGAGCCCGGAAAGGACTGGAGAAATCCTATCCTCGCAACCTCCCTCTCTTCTAGCCTGGACTAATTGTTGAGGACACCACGGAAGAGGGGAGACAGAGCCTGGGGCTGGCCCTGCTTTGGACTCCCAGGTTTGGTCTGCCCTGTCCGGAGAGCCCTTCCAGGCTGGGTGGGGCTGCGCCATTGTTTGCCTTGGAGCCTGCAAGGGGCTAAAGTTATACAAACCTCCCAATCTCCTCCTCTACTAACAGGGACTGATTGTTTAGGATTCAGAAGGGAGAGGAAATATTTCCTAGCTGGGAAAAGGTGGGCGCTACGAGAGAAGTCTGGAGAACTGTCTCAGAAAGTTTGAATCACAGGGCTCCTAGCCCCCAGGCAGGAAGCTCTATCACATTGATATGGTCTGTGTCACAACAAATACACTCTGACCAGGCATTGAATTGAGAGCAGCCAACAAGCGCCATCTCCTGGCAGACCAAGGAAATACACATAAGAAAATTAATAAGTAAGAGAGTATTTCCTGGCCTCTATAGCCTCCCTGCCCAAGGCCCTAGGAAATGACTCTACAACCAATTACTGGGTCCAGTGCCCAGTTTTGAGCAACCAGCAGAACAATCATAACAATCAAGTTTGAGCCAAAAATCGAAGAGCGGTGGTAACTCACAGCCTCCTGCCACTAAAACCCCATAAAAGAGAAGGAGATAGAGCATCTAAGTAAAATACAAACTAACCAGATGCCTAAACACCAGCAAAAGATTACGAGCCATACTCAGAAAATAGAAGGCATGGCCCAAGAAAAGGAATACAGCAAAGTCCCAGAAGAGATGCAGAATTTGAGAGGACTAATCAGTGAGATGAGCACACATTTCCAAAATCAAATTAATGAGATGAAAGAGAATATAGTTAAAGAGATCAATGACATCAAGGAGTCATTGTGCGAACGTAAAGAAGAATTTGAAATCATGAACAGAAAGTAACGGAGTACATGGGGATGAAAGACACAATAGGTGAAGTAAAAAATACATTTGAAGCATACAACAGCAGACTCGAAATGATAGAAGAAAGAATAAGTGATACTGAAGACAGAGCAGCTAAAATTGAAGAGAGAAAAGAACACAGAGAGAAAAGAATGGAAAAAATTGAGTAGGGGCTCAGAGAGTTGAATGACAACACAAAATGCAAGAACATACGTGTCATTGGAGTTCCAGAAGGAGAAGAGAAAGGAAAAGGGGCAGAAAGAGTATTTGAGGAAATAATAGCTGAAAATTTTCCAACTCTCACAAAAGAAATGAACTTTCATGTCCAAGAAGCACACCGTACCCCAATAAGAATAAATCCAAATAGACCTACGCCAAGACACATATTATTCAGAATGTCAAATGTAAAAGATAAAGAGAAAATGCTCAGAGCAGCAAGAGAGAAGCAAACGATCACGTACAAAGGACGTCCAGTAAGACTTTGTGCAGATTTCTCTTCAGAAACCATGGAGGCAAGAAGACAGTGGTATGATACAATTAGGAAACTGAAAGAGAAAAACTGCCAGCCGAGAATTCTTTACCCAGCAAAACTGTCCTTCAAATATGAAGGTGAATATAAAGTATTCACAAACAAACAGAAACTAAGAGAGTTGGCAAAAAAAGAATCCACCTTTGCAGGAAATATTAAAGGAAGCCTTAGAACCTGAAAGCAAAAGACAGGAGAGAGAGGCTTGGAGGAGAGTATAGAAGAAAGTAAAGCAGAAAGGATAACCAAAACAGTAAAAAGAAAGACAAAAATAAGATGACATATGAAAACCAAAGAATAAAATGGAGGAAATAAATAGTGCATTTTCAGTAATATTATTGAATGTGAATGGATTAAATTCCACAATCAAAAGATACAGGCTGACAGAATGGATAAAACAACAAGAGCCATCCATATGCTGCTTACAAGAAACTCATCTCAGACACAAGGATACAAGCCGGCTGAAAGTAAAAGGTTGGAAAAAGATACTCCATGTGAATAGTAAACAGAAAAGAGCAGGGGTAGCTATACTAATATCAGACAAAACAGACTTCGAATGCAAAAAAGTCATAAGAGATGCGGAAAGCCATTATATATTAATAAAAGGGACTATCCTCCAGGAAGATATCACAGTCATAAATATCTATGCACCTAACCAGGGTGCCCCAAAATATATGAGACAAACTCTGGCAAAACTGAAGGGAGAAATAGACATTTCTACAATAACTGTCGGAGACTTCAACACCCCTCTCACATCATTAGATAGAAGAACTAGACAGAAGATCAACAAGGAAACAGAGAACTTGAACAATATGATAAACAAGTTAGACCTAACAGACATATACAGAACACTGCATCCCAACTCGGCGGATTATACATTCTTCTAAAGTGCCCATGGATCTTTCTCCAGGATAGACCACATGTTAGGTCACAATACAGCTCTCAATAAATATAAAAAGATTTAAATTATACAAAGCACCTTCTCAAATCATAATGGAATGAAACTAGAAATCAATAACAGACAGGAAAAAAGAAAATTTGTAAATGTGTGGAGACTGAACAACACACTCCTAGATATTCGGTGGGTCAGAGAAGAAATTGCAAGTGAAATCAGTAAATATATTGAGACAAATGAAAATGAGAACACAACGTATCAAAACTTATGGGACACAGAAAAGGCAATCTTGAGAGAGAAATTTATAGCCCTAAATGCCTATATTAAAAAACAGGAAAGAGCTAAACTCAAAGATTTAACAAAACAACTTGAGAAACTAGAAAAAGAACAGCATACCAATCCCAAAGCAAAAAGAAGGAAAGAAATAATAAAGATTACAGTAGAAATAAATTAAAACGAGAAGAGAAAAACAATAGAGAAAATCAACAAAACCAAAAGCTGGTTCTTTGAGAAGATCAATAAAATTGACAAACCCCTCGCTAGACTAACAAAGAAAAAAAGAGAGAAGATGCAAAAAAATACAATCAGAAATGAAAGGGAGGAAATTACAAATGACCTCACAGAAATAAAAAGTATCTTAGGAGGATATTATGAGAAACTATATGCCAACAAACTAGTCAACCTGGATGAAATGGACAAATTTCTAGAAACTCATAACCAACCTACACTGACACAACAAGAAATACAAGAACTTAACAAACCAATCACAATTAAGGAGATTGAATCCGTCATCAAAAATCTCCCAGCAAAGTAAAGTCCAGTACCAGATGGTTTCACAGGTGAATTCTACCAAGCATTTCTAAAAGAATTAACACCAATCCTGTTTAAACTCTTCCAAAAAATTGAAGAGGAGGGAAAATTACCCAACACATTTTATGAAGCCAACATCACCCTAATACCAAAGCCAGATAAAGATTCCACGAGAAAAGAAAATTACAGACCAATCTCTCTCATGAACATAGATGCAAAAATTCTCAACAAAATACTTGCAAATCGAATGGAACAGCATATCAAAAGACTTATACATCACGACCAAGTGGGATTTATTCCTGGTATGCAAGGCTGGTTCAACAAAAGAAAATCAATCAATGAAATACACCACATTAACAAGTTGAAGGAAAAAAAACACATGATCATCTCAATAGATGCAGAAAAGGCATTCGACAAAATCCAACATACTTTTTTTTTTTTTTTTTTTTTTTAGATATAAAGCATTTAATAGAAAGTGATTGAAAAAAAATTTAATAAAATCTAAGTGGAGTGGCTTAGGAAAATGTTCACAGGGAATCCCAATTCCATAAAAGTTCTTTATGTAATTTATTTATTTATTTATTTATTATTATTTTTTTTTATTATGGGTAAAAATCAAAATTCTCACAATACATACAAACACTTGTAAAATGATATATAAATATATATGCATATATGTGTATTTGCTTACAAAAATGCTATTTATATATATATATAAACATATATTTTAAGAGGTGCTCAGATTACCCAAAATACTACACGGAACCCACTGGGGTTCCCACGCCGCCCACCTCCCACACCTCCCACCATATCCCACACAAACATCTCCCACAGTGTGGCCCACCAACCCCAACGAACTTACACATCCTGGAGCCTTGCCACCAACCATAGACCACAGATCACACTGTAGACCACACTCTCTCCCACTCAGTTCTGAGTGGTGTGTGCTGATTTAAAATGGCCTACATCCATTGCCACAACAGTACCCAGGACAACCTCCAACTCCCAAAGAAGCCCCTGTATTTCAACTGCTCATCCGCTCCCTACCCAAAAACTGTCAAGTGGCCACTGGCTCCACCTCATTGTTATAATTTCTTGCATTGCAAGAATCACCATATGTGAGCAAGAGAATACCATCAAGTCCACTCTAGTCCATAGTTCTTCCCCCAATCCAGAGGTGACTGGGATGGTGATGTCCACTCCAACTCCAAGTGAGAGAGGGCTTATATCCCATGGATATGGTGGGTGGGATGATCCTGCCTGCAGATG
>JAKSZT010054124.1:592305-604662 GCA_026826555.1 Tolypeutes matacus
TTTTGTTTTTTTCTGCTTATGGTATTATATCTAAGAATCCTATGCTTAATATATGGTCATAAGATATTGCTCTTACAATATTTCTAGCATTTTTATAGTTGTATTTCTTATCTATAGGAATTATAATCCATTTTTAGTTAACTTTTGGATTTGATATGATAAAAGAGACCAAATTCTTTTGCTTGCTTTTAGTTATCCATGTGTTCCAGCACTGTTTAATGAAAAGGCTATTATTTTCCCAACTGATTTCTCTTGGGCCTCTTGTCGAGAATAATTGTGCATAAATGTATGTGATTATTTCTGAACTATCAATTCTCTTTAATGCTAATGTAAAAGGAAATGTATTTTCAATTTCATTATTTTAACTTATTTTTATTTGCCATTTATGCATATTTAAGTATTATAGTTTAGGATATTAATCACATATACAATGTGTGCTAACATCACTAGCATATTTTACAAAAGTTTTTTCATCATTCTAAATAGACCTCTGTCCCCATAGAGCAATAATTTCCAATACCTTCCTCCTGCCATCCCCTGGCAAACTCAAATCTACTTACTGTCTTTATGAATGATCTTATTCTACATATTTCATATAAATGGAAAAATACAATAATTTTGCTTTTTGTCTGGATTATTTTGCTTAGTATAATATTTTCAAGATCCATTCATGTTGACCATTTATCCTTTTATCAAATTTCATTCCTTTTTATGAGGAATAATATTCTATTATTTATCTATTTATCTGTTGATGGACATGAGTTATTTTTAACATTTGGCTATTGCAAATAATGCTTCTATAAACTTTGATATACAAGTATATGATTCCTGTTTTCAGATTTTCATGTGCATATCAAGGAGTGGAAGTGCCAGGTCATATGGTAATTCTTTGTTTAGCTTGTTGAGAAAATGCTGAGATATTTTCCTCAGTATTTACATCATTTTGCCTTAATAGAAACAATGTAAAGTATTCCAATTTCTCAGCAGCCTCATCAAAACTTGTCATTTTGAATTTTTTAAAATATTAGCCATGTGAGTAATTGTAAAGGGGTATCTCACTGAGATTTTGATTTGCAGTCCTTAAATGGCTACTTATACGGAGAATATTTTCATGTGTTTATTGACCTTTTGTATATGTTCTTTGGAGAAATTTCTGCTAAAGTATTTTGCCTATATTTTAATTTCATACTTTGTCCTATTGTGGCATTGTAGGATTTTTAAAAAATTCTTTCATTAAAGAAGTTGTGAGTTTGCAAAACAATCATGTATAATGTGCAGAACTCCCATACATCACCCTTCCACCATTATCTGGTATTGTTGTGGAAAATTAGTTGCAGATTTTGAAAGAATATTATCAAAATATTACTTCTAATTATGGTCCACAGGTTACATTTGGTGTATTTTTCCAACTTCCTTATTATTAACACCATGTATAAGTATTGTACATTTGTTTTAGTTCAGAAGAGAATGTTTTCATATTTGTACTGTTAACCACAGTCTATCACCTACCACATGGTTCACTATGTTATACAGTTCCATGCCTTGTACAACATGTCAAAAATGTATACTCAGTGGCTCTCAGTTTCATCACAAGCTTGTGCTATCATCCTTTCAGTCAAGGTTTATAGTACTTGAAAAAGATATATATATATATATATTTCTGGTTTAAGGTGTTGGATGGGGGCACAACTGAGGCAGGCTTCTAGGGAGTGTTTGAGTGATCATTTTCTCATAATGTGTTGTATCAGTAGGTAGAGACTCACATAATGAATGGGAAGGAGTTGGACTCCCATCCTGGGGAGGACCGATATGTTCTCAAACAGAGGAGAGGGTGTCTCTTGAGAGCATGGGTAGTTCCTAATAGGGGAGAAAAGACTAATGTGTCAAGACATCAGTGTTGTTGCAGGCAACAAGCAATCTTGCCATCCATGGAGTGAAACCAGGTGATCATCATGGCCACCAAGGGAAGGGGGATGGCGGAATAGAATAGATGGAACAGGGGGTATTTTAAGTAACAGTGAAGTCACATACAGAATACAGGGGACTCACATATATCCAACATCCTCCCCTCTTTTCCCCGTTCCCATATTAATACTTTTTACTTGTGGATGGTATATTTGTTACAACTGATACACAAATAGTGAAACATAGCTACTAACCATAGTCAATGGTTAATATTTTGGTTTATATTTTAGACTGCACACTTTTATAAATTTTGATGATATTTAAAATGGCCTGTGTCCATCATTGCAAGATCATGTAGAACACTTCCATACCCCACTAAATACCTCTGTTCCATGTATTCTATTCTTCCCTCCCCCTTCCCTCATGGCTCACGATGATCACCTGGCTTCACTCTTTGGATGACAAGATTCATATTTACTTGCAACACCATTGACATCTTGACACATTGGTCTGTCCTCCCCTATTAGGATCCACCTATGCTCTTGAGAGACTCCCATCTATCTATTTGTGAAAAAATTGGTCCTCCCAAGGATGGGAGTCCAATTCCTTCTCATTCATTATGGGAATTCATTATGTCTCCACCCATTGATACAACACATTATGAGAAAATGATCATTCCCACGCTCCCTAGAAGCTTCCCCCAGGAGTGCCCTGTCTCAAATTTGCCCCATCCAACACCCTAAACCAGTAACCCTTCCTTGTCATATTGCCATAAGAGCTTTCCCAACTTTGTATTTTTAACCAAATACCTGCCAATCCCCTCTGTTCACCTGGTCCTTCCCCTCACATTTCTCCAAGTTCCATGGACTATCCAGCCTACACTCCCAATTCTAACCACCTGTCAAACCTGCACTGTCCAGCCCAATAGTATCACTACCTTTTTGTCATGTCCCTTCAATGCCCAACTACTCACTTCCACCTTATCATAAATTTCACCCATATTGGTTTTGTCTCACAACCTTTTTCTCCCTTTCTATTTCCTATAAACCTATCTTCCACACTCTAGCTCTTTGAGTCTGCTTGATTTCCTTAATACATATAAGTGAGGTCATGAAATATTTGTTCTTCAATGCCTGGCTTGCTTCACTCAACATGAGGTCCTCAAGATTCATCCATGTTATCCTGTGTGTTAGCCCTGAATTCCATCTTACAGCTGAGTAATATTCCATTGTATGTATGCTCCACATTTTGTTTATTCATTCAACTGTTGATGGGCATCTGGGTTGATTCCATCTTTGGGCAATAGTGAATAATGCTGCTATGAACATTGATATGCATATATCTTTTTGTGTCCTTGCTTTCAATTCTTCTGGGCATATACCCAGCAGTGGAATTTATGGATCATATTGTAGTTCAATAGTTAATTTTTAGAGAAATCACCAAACTGTCCACCACAATGGCTGGAATATTGTACATTCCCACCAGCAGTGGATAAGGGTTCTCATTCTTCCACATCCTCTCCAACACTTGTAGTCATCTGATTTTTAATGGGTCTAATGGGTGTAAGATGGTATCTCATTGTAGTTTTGATTTGAATTTCCCTAATAGCTAGTGATGTTGAGCATCTTTTCATGTGCTTTTTAGCCATTTGTATTACTTCTTTGGAGAAGTGTCTTTTCAAGTCGCTTGCACATTTTTAAAATGGGGTGTTTGTCTTTTAATTTTGGAGGTGTAGGATTTCTTTATATATGCTGGATATCAGGTTCCTATCAGATATATGGTTGCCAAATATTTTCTCCCATTGGGTAGGCTGCCTTTTAACTTTCTTGATAATCTTTTAGATGCAAAAGTTTTTTATTTTGGAAGCTCACATTTAATATTTTTTTTCTTTTCCTGCTCATGGTTTGGGTGTGAAGTTCATGAAGCCATTTCCTATTACAAGGTCCTGTAGATGTTTCCCTACATTGTCTTCCAATGTCTTTATGGTCCTGGCTCTTATATTTAGATCTTTGACACATCTTGAGTTGATTTTTGTATAAGGTGTAAGATTATGTTCCTTTCTCATTCTTTTGGATATGGATATCCAGTTCTCCAAACACCATCTTTTGAAGAGGTTGTTCTCTCCCAGTTGAGTGGGCTTGGTGGCCTTGTTGATTATCAGTTGGCTGTATATGCTGGGATCTATATCAGAGCTCTCAATTCAGTTCAATTGTTTGGTATGTCTATCCTTGTGCCAATACCATGCAGTTTTGACCAGTGTAGCTTTGTGGTATGTTTTAAAGTCAGGTAGTATAATTCCTCTGATTTCATTTTCCTTTGGATATTCAGGACCTCTTGCCCTTCTAAATAAATTTCATAGTTTTTCCAATTCAGTAAAAAATTCTGTGTTGAATTTTATTGGGATTACATTAAATCTGTAGATCAGTTTGGGTAGGTTAGACATCTTAATGATGTTTAATATTCCTATCCATGAACAGGGAATATTTTTCCATTATTTAAGTCTTCTTTGGTTTCCTTTAACCATGTTGTGTAGTTTTCTGTGTATAAGAATTTACATCTTTAGTTAAATTTATTCCTAGTTATTTGAATCTTTTACTTACTATTCAAATGGTATTTCTTCTTGGCTTCCTTCTCAGATTGATCATTTTTTTGTGTGTACAGAAATGCTACTGATTTTTGAACATTGATCTCATAACCTGTGACTCTCCTGAACTCATTTATAAGTTCTAGAATCTTTGTTGTAGATTTCTTACTGCTTTCTATGTATAGGATCATATCGTCTGCACATAGTGAAATTTTTACTTCTTCCTTTCCTCTTTGGAATCCTTTTATATCTTTTTCTTGCCTCAGTGCTCGAGCAAGTACTTCTAACACAATGTTAAATAGAAGAGGTGATAGTGAGCATCCTTGTCTTTTTCCCAATCTTAGCAGGAAAGCTTTTAGGATTTCACCATTGTATATGATGTTAGCTGTGGGTTTTAAACATATACTCTTTACTGTGTTCAGAAAATTTTTTTCTATTCCTATCTTTTGCAGTGTTTTTATTAAGAAATGATACTGTATTTTATCAAATGCTTTTTCTGCATCTATAGAGATGATCATGTGATTATTTCCTTTTGATGTGTTTATGTGGTGTATTACATTGATTGATTTTCTTATGATGACCCATCCTTGCATACACGGGATGAAACCCATTTGGTCATGGTTTATAATTCATTTGACGTGTTGTGGAATATGATTAGCAAGTATTTTATTGTGGATTTTAGCATCTAAGTTCATTAGAGAGATTGGTCTGTAATTTTTCTTTCTTGTGGCATCTTTGCCTTTGGTAATAGGGTAAAGTTGGCATCATAGAATGAGTTAGGCCTTCTATTTTTGGAAGGGCTTAAGCAGGATTTGTGTTAGTTCTATCCACAATGTTTGGTAGAGTTCACCTATGAAGCCATCTGGTCATGGGCTCTTCTTAGTTGGGAGGTTTTTCATGACTTATTCTATCTCTTCATTTGTGACTGGTCTGTTGAGTTCATCAATTTCTTCTTTTATCAAGGAAGGAACGTTGTGTGCTTCTAGGAATTTGTCCATTTCATCTAAATTATCCTTCTTGTTGACATAATTTTTCAATGTGATCTCTTTAATTCTGTGGGGTCTGTGGTGTTATCCCCTTCCTTATTATTTTGTATTTGCATCTTCACTCTTGTTTTGTTTGTTAGTCTTACTAAGGGTTTGTAAATTTCATTGAACTTCTCAAAGAACCAATTTTTGGTTTTGTTTATCTTTTCTATTGCTTTCTTATTTTTATTTCATTTAATTCTGCTCTAATCTTTGTTATTTCCTTCTTTCTACTTCCTTTGGGGTTACTTTATTGTTCTTTTTCTAATTCCTCCAGGGGTGCATTTAAATTTTAAATTTTACCTCCTTCTTCTTTTTTGATATATGAATTTACAGCTATGAATTTCCCTCTCAGTACAGCTTTTGCTGCGTCTCATCGTTTTTGATATGTTGTGTTGTCATTTCATTCATTCAAGGTACTTACTGATATCTTTAGAGATTTCCACCTTGATCCACTGTTTTTCTAAGAGTGTGTTATTTAACTTCCATATTTTTGTGCCTAATCTTGTTCTCTGTCCCGTATTTATTTCCAATTTCATTCCATTGTGGTCAGAGAAATTACTCTGTATAATCTCCATCTTTCTAAATTTATTGAGGATTTTTCTGTGGCCTAGCATGTGGTCTATCTTGGAGAATGATCCATGTGCACTCGAGAAGAATGTATATCCTTCTGTATTTGGGTGTATTTTTCTGTATATGAGTATTAAGTCCAGATCTTCTCATGTATTATTCAAAGTCTTTGTTTCTTTACTGAATCTATGTTGACATGTTCTCTTTAATCACGATAATGATGTATTAAAATCCCTTGCTATAATTGTAGAGGCATCTATTTCTCACTTAGTTTTTCCAGTGTTTGCCTCATTTATTCTGAGGCATCTTGGTTAGGTACATAAATGTTTATGATTGTTCTTTCTTCTTGAAAGATTGCTTCTTTTAGTAATATATACTGTTCATCTTTATGTCTTACATTAGCTTTGCATTTAAATTCTGTTTTGTCCAATATTAGTATAGCTACTCCTTCCTTTTTTTTTGGTTACTGTTTTCTTGTAAGATTATTTTCCAGTCCTTCATTTTCAGCCTCCTTGAATCCCTGGGTCTAAGGTGGGTTTCTTGTAGATAGTATATTGATGAGTTATATTTCCTTATGCATTCTGACAATCTGTGTCTCTTCACTGGTTAATAATGTAATTACTTACATTATCCATAATTTCTTTGGTTTTACGCATGTCATATGTTGTTTTTATTTCTCTTTTTGTCTTCTTCATTTTTCTTACACTCTTCCCCATCTCTCTCTCCTGCTTTTTCCTTTCAACCTGCAAAACTCCCTTTAGTATTTCTTGAAGGGCAAGTTTCTTTTTGACATACTCTCTTAATTTTGGCTCATCTGTGAATATTTTGAACTCTCCATCATTTTTGAATGCCAGCTTTGCTGGATAAAGAATTCTTGGTTGGAAGTGTTTTTTTTTCTTTTCTTTTAGTACCTTAACTATGTCATACCACTGTCTTCTTGCCTTCATGGTTTCAGAAAAGAAATCAGCACTAATTCTTATTGAAATTCCCTTGTATGTGATGGTTCTCTTTTCTCTTGCTGCCTTCAGTATTTTCTCTTTGTCTTGAGCATTGGACAGTTTGACAAGTGTATGTCTTGGAGTAGGCCTTTTGGTATTTATACTGTTTGGGATGTGCTGCACTTCTTGGACATGTACATCCATTTCCCTCAATAGAGCTGAAAAGTTTTCAGCTATTATTTCTTCCCAAACTGCTCTGTCCCCGTTCCCTTCTCTTCTCCCTCTGGGATGTCTATAATGCATATATTTGTGCATTTTGTGTTTTTGGTCAAATCCCTAAGCCCCTGCTGGAATTTTTCTATCTTTTTGTCTATCTTTTCTACTATCTGTTTTATTTCAGATTTACTGTCTTACACATTGCTAATTATTTCCTCTGCCTGTCCAAATTGGCTCTTATGTGCTTCCACTTTATATTTTATTTCTTGGATGGTTCTATTAATCACCATCATATCCATTTTCTTATGACTTATGTTTACAATTTCTTCCAGTGTTTTCTTAATATACTTAATCTCTCCCTTCATTTCATTAAGTTGGTTCATGATATTTGTTTGGTCAGCTTTGATTTGTTGTTTGATGTTCTGCATCTCTTCCTGATTTTTAGTTTGTTTAGTGGCCTGGGCAATATCTTACTGTTTCTTGGTATGGTTTATAATTTTTTTGTTGCTGTCTGGTCATCTTTTTGTCTTGATGGGTTTATTCAATTGATTAGCTTCTCTCTCTACTCTAGGGTCTTATTCAGTTGCTAGTTTTGGGTGTTTGTTAAGTTTTCTTTTTGAGACTTTGTTTCTCTTATTCTATTTTCTTGCTGTGTCTATGTTCCCTTGAAGGAAAAAGATTAGGGCCAGAGAAAGTAAAAGAGGTAAGAAAAGAAAATGGGTAATAGTAATAATAATAGTAAAAGTTAGTAAAGGAACCATGTAAGACCTAAGAAAATGAATATTTAATTCATGCAAACAGTGTAGAGTAATAGGAATAAAAAAGTGGAATGCCAACAATGAAATGAGGAACTGAGTAGAGAAAAATATATAACGTGAATTAAAAGGCCAGAATTCTGAGTAGAGAGGGAAGGAGAAAAGAAAAGACAAAAAGACAAAATTTAATGAAAGAAAGAAAACAGGATAGATGAGATAGAAATAAAAACCAGAAAAATTGAGGACTAAACAAAGAGAGGTGGAATGTAAGAACAACTACAGAAAGCAGAAGATAGAAAGATGAAGGAAGGAAAAGAGACAGCATTGGTAGACAAAATTGTTATATACAGAAATGGGAAAGGAAGAGGAAACAAAGCAAACAAGAAACAAGGCAGCGGTACCTAATTTTTTTTAAAAAGGGCGTGGGGTGAAGAGGAAAGAAAAACGGGGAAAAAAGCAAACAAACACACAAGGAACCAGTCAAACAAAAGCTAAGGAAAAATAGCCTTTCCTCTTAGGCTACTCAGGAACAGCTCAGGCTGCCAGTGTTCATCGATCAGTTATCCTGCAAACTGACCTCTGCAGATTTTAAAGCAGGTTTTAGCGAGTTAACTAAGTTAATTATTTTTTGAAGTAATTTTTTTTTAAAGAAGAATTAGAGATCTAAGAGAAGCTAATACAAAAATAATGTGTATGTTTTCATGGTCCTAAAGTATCAGCTGGATGTTTGATATACCAGTGGATCACTACTCTAAGAGGAGCCAGGAATCAAACCAGGGACCTCATATAATCAAGGTGGAAACTATTCCACTAAGCTTAACTTTCTTTTTGGGTCAGTTAACTCTTCAGAAAGCTACCTAGTCACTTTCGCTCCAGCAGATTTAGCTCTTTGCAATTGCTTTGATTCCTGCTGTTTAAGAGTCCATCCCTGTCTCCTTTCTATTCTTATTGCTTTCTCTCGCAGAACAGCAAGGAAGCAATAGCCTTTGTGAGCAGTGGTTTACCCCTCATCTCTCCTGGTTAGGTTGAGTTCCCTTTTGAATTTCAAATGGGACCCTGGAAAGTGAATTCACCACAAAAAAATGACTGCCAACCCTCTTGAAGTCCACACCCTCCTCACAGGGGTCCCTAAATAGGCTTTTGGAAGCTTAGGGCTTCTGACTGCCTGCCTCCCTTAGGGGAGTTGAAATTTTATAGTTGTCATCACAGGACTAGTCAATTGTCTGACTCCACCTTCTCACAGACCAAGTTTCTCTGTCCCAGGGAGGTTAGGTAAATCAGGCTTCCTCAGCAGATTTGCCTGATGCCACCTTGAGCCAGTTGGTATGTTCCTCAAAGGAGATCCAGGCAACCAAAACCACCAAAAGAAAACCCTTCTCCACCCTTCATCAGATCCCTCCCTCTCTCAGAGATCTCTCTTTACCTGAGTGGCCAGCGATGGGAGTTGAGGCTCATAGTGGCTTTTTGTTTTGAGGGTGGGGCTTAGCTGTTTCCAGCCACAGGAACCAGAAACTCACAGTTTTATCTTGAGCAATTTATCTCTTCATCCCTCTCCCTCCAGATCGATGCTCTGAAACCCCTGCTCTGTGGGTTTCCAAACAGCTCACTCAGGCAGGATCTTGCCCCCACTCAGCCATTTTTTGCAAGAGAGATGATGAGTGTCCAGTTAAACTTTTACCATCTTGCCGCTTTTCTCATAACTAAGTCTTATATTCACCTATTTTCTAGAGTGGTCAAGTTTTCAACTGGGGGAGAGAAAGTAAAGCGTTTTTCCACCTATGTCCCGCACATCATTGTGGTGTCTTCCTTCTTCAACTCTGGCAGCTATGTGTACCTACAGCCTTCAGTAACCTCAGAAATGATTCAGAACATGATTCTTTCTGTATTTTATACTATAGATCCTCCATTATTCAATCTTATAATCTACAGTCTTAGAAATAAACAAGTAATGGAAGCTGTGAGGGAAAGTATATTAAGAAAATATATTCAGGAGAATTATAAAACATATTTCATATATATCCAATAGTGCTTAATGAACTTCAAATGTATAAAATATAGTCCTTCTCAACTTTTTCTATATTGGACTTCACAATACAAAATCATTCTACTATGACTAGAGAAATCTTTCTTATGACATATTCACTGTTCTGTGTATATTACTCTTTCCATTTATCTTTTCTAAAATGTGCATGGATAAAGAACCATTGCAAATGCTAATGATATATATGATAAAATATTTGTTGATAATAACATTAGGGTAAATATGTTTATTTTTAACAGAAATAAAAGCAGAAACCCACTTTTAAGAAGCAAAAACTCTTAGTTTTCCAGTGTTTCTATAACAAATATCACACACTGGTTTGCTTATATTAGAAATTTATTTTAAAAGCCAAAACCAAGGTCTTAACAGGCCATGATTTTCTACAAAATCTGTAGCATTCTGGTTTTGACTTGCCACAATCCTTGGGCTTCTTTGGCTTGCTTCTCTGCTTCTATCATGTGAAAATCTCCCTCTCCTTGTGCCTTATCCTTTGGTGTGCACTGGGTTCTGGATTTTACTGACTGACAACATCTGAATTTCTTTAGAAAATATGGACTCCAGTCATATGGATTAAAACCCAACCTGATTCAATTTGGCCTAATCTGAATAAGATATTTAAATAACCTACTTACAAATGAGTTCACAACTTCACTAATAATATCTTCAAGGATCTTAAATACAAATGATTCAGACTTGCAGGAATTCAAATTATAACTTGAACATAATTACATGGAGAATATGATCTAATGTCCAGAAACATTGCCAGCCTAGAATTTCAGAGATTGTAATGGTAGAAATGAAAGAAACAGGAGGTCATGGGAGAATGATGGAAGCAGAGTTTAGGGAAGAAGAGATTTCTTCAGGTTAAGAGAGAGGGCTTTCCATGCAGCATGTGGATAGGGCAAGACTAGTGCCTTAGGGTTTAGAGGGGCAGTCCTTCTGTCCAGTTTCCTGCAGAGAGTGGGGTCTTACCTCTCAGTGTTTGGGATGAGCATGGTCACTGTACCAGTGCTAGGGAAGTGTGGGGCTGCTACCGCAACAGGCCCAGAGGACAAAGCAACAAACCACAGCTAATTCAGGCCTTGGAAAGAAAGGAGTTTGCATTCTGTTTTCTGTGGTTTTTTTTTTTTTTTTTGAGTTTTTAATTTTTATTGTCAAAACAGCTTTAGATTACATAAATGTTACATCAAAAAAATAAAGGGGATTACCATATACTCCCACCCTTACCCCTCTCACACTTTATTTTTCATTACAGTGGTACATTTATTACAATTGATGAACACTTATTGAAGCAGTGCTACTAAACATGAACTATATGATTACATTATAATTTCCAGTTTGCACCACACAATTTTACAGGTTTTGACAAACTGTATAATGGCCTGTATCCATCATTGCAATGTCATACAGGACAATTCCAGTGTCCACAAACTGCCCCATGTTACATCTATTCTTCCCTCTCCCTCCCCTCAGAACCTCTGGTGGTCACTGTCTTTATATCATTGATAAAAGTTCTTCCACTGCTAGAATAATCATAAATCTACTTAAGTCCGTAATTGCATCCTCCTCCAACCCTCCATTTTAATTGTTTGGAAACCATGGCCTCTGTTTCCTTCCAATCTCTTCCTTCTGAAATGGAAATGTCTACCTTCCATCAGTCCTACCCTTGTTTTGGGAACAGCTTCCAGGAAAAGGGAGGGAGGGAGATTGCATTACAAGTTGAGATACAAAGATAAATATGATGGCAGAATTCTTACTGGCCAAGAAGATAACAAGCTTATATAAAATTGTATTCAAAAATAAAAATACATTAAAGAGTATCAAATAATACAAAAGTGGGAATTATTCATCACCACAAGATCCATGATATAAAAACGTTAAAGGAAAGGTTTGTGGAAAAAAGATAGGGATATAATTTGAAAATATGGACCTACACAAAGGAATGAAGAACACCAGAAATGCTGAAAACTATCAGGGAAAATATTATAGTTTTTCTTTTCACTTATATGTAAATTATATATTATAAAATGAAAGTAGATTGAGATAAGGTAAATATGTATAATATAAGCTCAAAATAAAAAAACTGTAGAAAATAATATGTATATATATAAAGCACTAAAAGTGAATAAGAAGATAAAATATACTCAGTCCAAATAAAGACATAAAAATATAACAGAGAACAAAGAATATATGGAAAAAATAGAAAATAAAAGAACTATCAAATAGATTTAATATTTTAAAATATCAATACATACAATGGATTTAAAGAGTAAAATCCCCACAATTAAAAAGCAGAGAATCTGTGATAGGATTATAAAGCAAG
>JAKSZT010054124.1:616797-639414 GCA_026826555.1 Tolypeutes matacus
TTTGTAAATTACCAGTGTGTATTTGTAAAGAAAACATATTTTGCACATTTATGGAAGTGTCCTGTGGGTGTTAATTTGGACAAGTTAGTAAATTACATAGTCACATCTTATATTAATTCTTACTTTCTATTTTGTTTCATCAGCTTTATGAGACAAATCTTAAACTTTAATTATGATACTTTAAAAATTTTTAATACATTTATTTTTACTTTTTTAAAGTTATTATAGATTACATAAATGTTATAGGAGATTCCCATATGCCCCACTCCCTACCACTCCCACACTGTTCCACATTAACAAAATCCTTCATTATTTTGTTACATTTGTTACAATTGATGAACACATATTAAAGCATTACCATTAACTGTGGATTATAGTTTACATTACAGTTTACTCTCTGCCCTGCACAATTTTCAAAGTTATGACAAAATATATAATGGCCTGTATCTGTCATTGCAATGTCATTCAGGACAATTCCAATGTCTTGAAAATGCCCCCATATTATTCTTTCTTCTCCCTCTCCTCAGAACCTCTAGTGGCCACTGCCTTTATATCAATGATAAGAGGTCTTCCATTGCTAGAATTATTATAACTCTATGGTAGAATAATAATATTTCAATTTTAGTCCATTGTTCATTCCCCAATTTTGAGAATTTGGGGGACTGCCATGTTATATAATTATGTGTGTGCAAATGTTATGCCATCTCATTTACAAAAATATTTCAAAATGAGCTCTCTAAATTCTAAAGAATATGATGACTATTTGCTTTAAAGTATTGGTCACCAATGGATCGAGCCTTATATTATTGTTTATATATCCTTGCTACATAATATTATTTTTTTGGTTTCTGGTAATGTTCTTTTTCATTTAATTATGTAAGTTGTAGGTTTACAGGAAAATCATAGAGAAAATGCAGTGGTCTCATAAAGCAACCTATTATTAATACCTGCATTACTGTGGTACCTTGTTACAATTGAGGGAAATACATTATTGCACTTATACTATTACTACACTCCATAGTTTACATTAGTGTTCACTGTGTTGTAGAGTACCATTTTGTTGCTGTTTTTATTTATTTAATTTGTGTCTAGGAATATTTACACAAACTAAATGTTTCCATTTCAATCACAATGCATTCTACAATTACAAATAGAGATAATGTATAAATGTCCACTCATATATAATGGAATATGCTTCATTTGACTTTAATGCAAATGGTATAAAATAAAAGAATGCAGAAAACATCATAATTTGCAAATATTATAATTCCATGGTAATAGCCTATCAGTGATCTGTGATAATAGCAGTCTTAGAAATAACAAAAAAGGCAGTGCCTATTTTAATGAGTAACAGTCAAGGTCTCAACTTACAAACCTGAATACAGTAACATTTTAGTGTTTATATGTGGAGATAAATATGTTTTGGAAAGTTGTTTATCCAATATAGCAAAATATTTGTCAGCCATTAGAGAGTGCTGCTCCAAACTCAAGTCTTACTATGCGCCCTAATACATGAGACACATCTAAAATATGCAATAGGGATACATAATTTCATCATTTCATCATCTTAAAATGTTGAGAGGTGGGCTTGAAAGTGTCATGAGGTGGAAATGGGAAATAGGAAATATTTACCCTACTGAAAACCTGTTAAGAAAGTTTTTTTTTTAATTATTTTTTATTTTTAAAGAAGTTTTAGATTATGTAAATGTTATATAAAAAATATAAGGAATTCCCATATGCCCCACTCCCTCTCCCTCCTACACTTTCCCACATCCTTCATTAGTATGGTATATTTGTTACAATTGATGAACCCATATAAAAGCATTGCCACTAACCAAGGACTACAGTTTGCATTATAGTTTACATTCTGTCCTGTATATTTTGTAGGTTATGGCAAAATATATAATGCCCTGTATCTGTCACTAAAATGTCATACAGGACAACTCCAATGTCCCAAAAATGCCTCTATGTTACACCTACTCTTCCCTCTCCCATCCCTCAGAACCTCTGGTGGCCATTGCCTTAATATCAATGATAAGACTTCCTCCATTGCTAGTACAATAAGTCTATACTAGAAGAATAATGTCTACTTAGCTTTGATTCTAAACTTTCTAAACATACCAGTGATTTACAACTTTGAAAATACTTTTTTGGCTATGGTTGATGATACAGATGCAAGAGTATCCTTCTGTGAGCTAGAGTGAATGTACATCACATGGCAGGTTGGGAATGTGGAGAAGCATGGGAAAAATAAAATTGGTGGGACTTATAGACTGTGGTTAACAACAATACTATAATATTCTTGCATCAAGGCCAAAGATGTACTGTGTTGATAATGTGGGAATATGGAAAAAGTATGCCAAATGTACTCTATGGACCATGGTTGGTGGTAATAGTTTGATGATATTATTTCATAATCTGTAACAAATATACCACCACAGTGTAGTGTGTTGGTGAACCATGTGCATGATTGTTTTGAACAAAAGTAATTCTAATTTAAAATTTCTTCTTCCACATTATGAAATACAGGGAGCGGTATCATTGTTCATAATTACCAATGACATCTTTTCAGATGCTTACCTTTTATTAAGAAAAAAACTTTAATTTAATTTTATGCCCAGATTTCAGATGTTAATACATATTTAAAATCATTTTAACCACAGAAGAAATGAATATCCCTGACTGCTATAAATGCATAGAAATTCTCATGAAGTTATTGTATAGTTTATATTTTCTAGAACACTATAAGTTTAAAAGAAAATCAATTGAAACAGAAGTAATTGGAAAAAGACACAAGACTTATGCAGTGATAATTCAGGTACCTTAGAATGTTCAGTTTTTGAAGGAGAAATTCCTAAATAAAATATAATTATGTTGTTACTATGCAGACATATAATACAATGACTGTCTCTGAAAATTCATTTCCCTTAAAGTTGGAAAAAGGAAAGAAGTTTAACTCTGAGGCATTTTCAACTCACCTCATTAAAGTGGGAAGTTCTTGACTTAATTATCCTATGATTTTCCCATATAAATACTTCTGCTGATAATTCTCCTTAAAACCTCCTTTATCTGTTTGTTTCTAAGACTATAGATTATAGGATTCAAGAAAAGAGGGACTATAGAATTAAACACAGTGGTGATCAAGAACTGACTTGTGGGTGAGTTGGTGGTTGGCTTCATATATATAGCAATACCTGAACTAACTAAGATGGTCACAGCAATGCTGTGAGGGACACAAGTGGAAAAGACCTTTCCTTGTTCTACATTAGTTGGAAACTTGAGCACAGTAGAAAATATGTGAATATAAGATCTGCTGATGAAGGTAAACCAGCTACCAGCAAGCACTATTTCAGAGACAAAAATTAAAATTTCATTGATTAAGATCTCTGAGCAAGAGAGCTTCAGCAGAGAGAGGACATCACAAAATAATTGATGGACAATGTTGGACTGACAGAAGGGCAGCAAGAATGCATTTCCAGTGTAGAATCCTGCATAAACCACGCCACTGAGTAGGGTGGCCAGTGTCATCTGGACACAGAACAAAGGGTTCATTTTCACAGGATAGTGGAGGGGCTGGAAGATGGCCACATTGTGTTCAAAGACCATGATGGTGAGGAACAGCAGTTCAGCATTGGCAAAGAAAACCAAAAGGAAAACCTGAGCTGCGTAACCTATCATGGAGATTGCCCTGTTGTCACATGTTTTGACATGACACATGTTTTGGGAACAGTGACAGAAATGTAGCACATGTCCAACACAGGCAGATTCCTAAGGAAGAAATACATGGGGATATGAAGACTCTGGTCAAGGGCGGTTACTATGACAATAAGAAAGTGCTCTACCAGAGTTCCCAAGTACTTCAGTAGGAATAGCATGGCACGTAAGACTCTGTACTCCCACATATCAGAAAATCTTGTGAGCAGGAATTCAGTCACCATGGTAGAATTTGCCATTTTTAGGGTAATTTGCTGTGGGTATGGAGAACCAAAGGCAAGTAATCCCTAAAAATGTGGAAAGTGAACAAGAGGAAGAAATTAGCTTAAGTCTATTTATAGGCTCATGTTTATCCAATTTCTTCTCTATATTGTTTATTAGTAAAACATAACATAATATTGCCTCATCCTTCATTCCTCTCCCTGCCTCGAACCTTACTTTTAGGAGAGTATTAGCATTAAAGTGAAATCTTCAAAAGCTCATGCTTATATTTACACATATTTCTATCACTTACCTGTAAACTATGTATACTGGAGTTCAAAGTTTTGCCTGGAGGATTTTTTTAAGTTCATATAGCTAATTTCTATACACAAAACTTTTCAGAAACATCCTCCAAATGTTAACACTTATCATTAGTTCATGATCTAACAGAATCTGAATAGTGATAGAAAGCTACTCATATCAAAGTCTCTCTTAATTTATAAGCAGTTGAATCCATTATGTGACCTCCAGGTAGAAAAATTATTTTATCTCTACTATACAGCACTATCTTTTTGCTTCTCATTTCATTTGGAAGTCAAATTAAGGAATTTCTCTCTCTGAGATCACATTTATGCTGGCTACATATACCTCTTCATAGAAATTATTAACATGTATTATTTTTATTTTCACATTTGATTCTTCAATCTCTCTCTCTCCTTCTTAGACATTTTACTAGATCCCCTATGGATTCATTTTGATCATTCCTTAGCCTAGATACCATAATCAACCAATAAATGATATTAGCACAAATTTTATTTATTTATAATGTCCTATGTACTTTACTTAATTTTATATTATATACTGTAATTCTAATTGCATTTTCAAATTGGGAGGTAATATACACAAAATTCCCCAAAAAACTAGGTCACTGGAATATCAAGGAAACTTAGAAAGCAATGACAATGTAAGTGGAAAGGCCACATTTGTCTGTTCAGATGGCATAGTGCCTCCTGATGCATTTCCTCCTCTAGTACTACCCATCTTACTGAGTTTCACTGTTACACCCCTTTCTAAGGTTGACCATTCATTTTTATGGCTACATCCCATCTTCCAAGTACTACAGGAGTCTTTTAATCACAGTATTTCAAACCTGAAACATCACTCCATTTATTTCCTACATATCAAGTACTATGTGGACAGATAGAATTATTCAAAACCATTATCCTTATTGCTTTATATTTTTATATTTCCCAGCCTTGCCCAACAGTATGTGATGACTTCCATTAAGGGAAATCTATTATAATCTATATTTTAGCCAATACATGAATGTAAAATATTTGTTTCACTAACATCTTTACTACATCTACATACTTTTATATCCATTTAAAAATCCTAATAGATTCTGTTGTAATAAGAATCTCAATGTTATACAATTCCTATGTATTTTAATCCATCTTATCTGTAGTCTGAGGGTACATGTAACCACCCATATTTAAGACTAATTTGAATGCCCAATAATCCTTCTCTCTCCTTGGTCATTGATACCAATGTGTCCTATTAAATTCCAAGTTTTGTCATCCTGCTTCATGTACTCTTTGAATTTTCATAAGCTCTACTTCCTCTGTTCAAGAGGTTCATTTCTGAAATGATTCACTTGCCCTTTCCAAACTGTGTACTTTTCATCAATCTAAGTATTTTTTTGAAATTTAACAATCTGGTTCATATCAGCATCTAATAATATTTTTTCAATACCATCCTCATCAGAATTTCAAACTCTCCCCCTTTCCAGCTTTTTAAAGCTCTGCCAACACTGAATAATACTGCAAGGATTTCCTCCACTGGGACGACATCTCTGCTCTCACAAGAATATCCTCTATATTATTACAGTCACTCATTCCATTAGAGGTGCATGAGGATCAAGGACATCATTTCTCAGGAGTCACTTCTTCAGTGCATTCTTAGTATATTCTATCTTCCTTTCTGTGGGATTCTGCTCTTTTACCTTCTCTTCCTCCCTATCTTCCTTCTTCTTGTTCTTCCCTCTCTCGTTTAATCTACTATCACTAACTCCTTGTCATCTCTTATTCTTCAGAAACTTCATTCATGTTTCTCTCTTATCCCTAATGTGAGGGTCACCAGTATCTGAAATAATTCTGGAAAGTCACTAAGATCCAAAACATTATATATATATATATATATATATATATATATATATATATATATACACACACACACACACACAAACACAGCCATTAATGACATCAGATCTAAGGAGTTATTTTCTGACATCCATTGGTGCTTGCTTTGCAATATTTTAAAATGATCACATACAAATTAAAATTGGTGGAACTTGGGTACATATCTTAG
Organism: Tolypeutes matacus; assembly: GCA_026826555.1. Lineage (NCBI taxonomy): Eukaryota > Metazoa > Chordata > Mammalia > Cingulata > Chlamyphoridae > Tolypeutes > Tolypeutes matacus. The sequence goes on from JAKSZT010054124.1 coordinate 623,080, forward strand.
AGCATCCCCATTTTTTGGTATAAAATACTAATGGTTATCTTAGATGTAGTACATGACATAATTGAAAATCCTAGACAAAATACTCCAATAAATATCCTCAATAATGCCCACCTCATTAAGTTAATATTTGTAAAATAATTCAAATAGAAGATCTCTAGAAATCTTAACACAATCCTTAAAACACATTCTTTGGGGCAGTTGCTGGAGGAGGTGTAATCTTACTTCACTTTTTGTATCCATTTGTTCTCCTTGAATTTTTAACTGTAAGTTTTCTTCTCATTATTATTAAAATATATCAGTGACAAAAATTTGCCAAAGAATAATGACCTTATTGAAAATGTGACGAACTTATTGATTGGTACATGTATTAATTACTTTCTCTACACAATCTTAATGGTTCTAGAAAACAGGAATAATGACTCTAAAATCTTTCTTGAACTTAAGTAGATATTATTTGTAAGAGTTAGTATATATTATTTAATAACATCATCAAGTGACTAAAATGAAGTGTGTTAGCTCTTCTCTTTTGTGTAAATACTGCTATGTTTACTAACAAACCTGAATATATTTCAGAATTTCAATAAGCTGTTACATAAAGAGATCATGTTCCTTATATTTACAAAATTTATGGCTTATAGATGACAGAAGAGTTCCCGGATATTGTACTTATAGCTAGTTCCTTGGTAACCTTCCTTGTCTTCACTGTTGCTGTAAGTGGTAACTAAGTAGCATGTGTTTTGCATCCTACATGGAAAGAATTGCAGCATCCTATTCTAAGCACTCACTAAACCCTAAAGAGCACCATATATTCTCCAGATTCTCACATATTATTTTTTTTCACTTTCCTTGAAGACTTGAAACCATAGAATGTACTTGTCACATGAAGTGCTTATATTATACCCTCAATTTCTCACTGCTAATTGAACACTTGCTATGTCCCCACATGCCCAATTCTTGTTCCCTGGCTCCCTTTTTTATCAGGACCAACACAATTACCTGTAATATAGAAAACCTCTTCAAATCTCTAGAAGGCAGGAAAGTGTCACTTTAGACTAACCTCCTGTAACAAGACTCTTTTGCTCCTTTATGGAGATATTTACTTCAGGACCTTCAAAAACAGTTCATTCAGCAGATTTTTGTTCTTCTTTTTATTATATGCCAAACTTTATTGACAAATTATTGATAACATATCTGATCATCTTGGTTTAAAATGGCTACTTCAATATTTATATGTAGTTTTATCCTAATCTATACTGTTTCATTTTGTATTAATAGTTTGAGAACATCAAAACAATTAATTAATATAAATTCTAATCATACTTCTACTACCAAATTTTAGAAATGCAATGGGCTTTCAAAGTTTTCTATTTTCCTAGCTGCTAATACAAATACTATGTAACAGCCTCTTGTAAACAATGGGAATTTATTGGCTTACCCTTTTGAAGGTAGGAGGAATATAAATTCAAGACATCAGCAAAGAGGTACAATCCCCCATAAGACTCATTTTCTGGACTAGCTGCAAGCTCTCTTTGGTCCTTGGGTTTTCTTTCATATGTCAAAGCACACAGAGCCCTCTGGGTTCTCTCTCCATCTGACTTTTACTCTGCCATAAAGGACTCTAGTAATCTGGAATAAAGCCATAAACTGATTCGGGGGAGGGATACATTAAATTAAGTAACATCTTGAAGATTTTTTTTTGCAATGGGTCTACACTCACCAGAATGCAGTCACAACCAAGAGCATGGCCAAACTGTGGTACACAATTCAATGCACCACAAAAGTTTGAAAAATGAGTGAATATACACACACACATATATATATATATATATTATTGTGTGACATTCATCAATAAATTTTAGATTTCTACCTAGAATTTCCCCATGACAGTGTCAAAGAGGTGAAACATCATGGCCTTCAGGGAAAGATATCTTTTGTATCCCAGATTTGACATTTACTTGCCTTGCTGCACAGGGGAGACTCTCAACCATCTTTCAACCGAAATTTCCTTATCAATATAACATATAGTAATACCTACTTTGTGAATTTAACATTTATAAACATTTAAAAGAGGGTATACTCATTGCCAAAAGTTGGAATCAGCCCCGGTGCCCATCAGCAGACGAATGGATAAGCAAAATGTGGTACATACATACAATGGAATATTACTCAGCTGTAAGAAGGAACAAAGTCCTAACACATGGAATAACGTGGATGAATCTTGAAGACCTTATGTTGAGTGAAGCAAGACAGGCACTGAAGGATGAACAGTATATGACCTCACTGATCTGAACTGAGGAAAGTGAGCAGTCTCTGAAAACCATTGTCTAAAAGATAGGTTAACAAAGGAGAGTAAGAGAAGAGCAGGCTTTGAGCCATCACCCATATGGACATAATCTATGGTAAAGGGATAGAGTGTGGTTGCATGTTGGGGGATGGGGCAGATGAGTGGTGGTGTTCCTGGGTTTGGTGGTGCAGCACTGGGGGGTGGGTGGATTAGGAAGGGCTGGTTCAAATCCCCAGGGCATGTAAATGTGAATCTTGACATTCCATGGGTTGGGAGAGGGGGGTATCACGGGCCCTGGGGGGCTGGGGAGAAGGGAACAGTCAAGATCTAATGGGTTGTTTGGTGGTCATGGGGAAGGTATTTCATTACCTTACAGTAATGTACACAGGACATGGTAAATATCATCAAAATTATTAAACTGTATCATCTAAATTGTAAACTATACTGTAAATCACTGACAATGTTTAGTTGCTATATTTTGCTATCTGCATAACAGTTATAACAATGCTAACAACCAAAAAAAGGGGGGGGGAGTTAATATGGGATGGGGAAGGGGGGATGGTTTGGTATCTGGGAGTCTCCGGCACTCCGTGTGTGACTTTGCTGTGACCTAAAACTTCTTTGAAAATTAAATGAAAAATTGGGAGACAATGGGGATTGAGAGGAGGAAGGTGTCATGGCACACCAGACATCCGATAACACAGTGATAAAGGGAAGGAAAAAAGGTAAAAAAGAAAAGAGAAAGGAAAAAAAAAATGAATATATATATACATATTTTTTAAAGGCATTTCCTTTGCTTTTTTGCCCATTTTTTGAATGTCCCCATCCACTAATTATATTTTAATTTGTTTTGTTCTTTGTTTGATTATTTGTTTTTTTTCCCTTCTCTTTTTTTTTTCCCCTGAGTTTCCTTATGTTTGTCACTTGCATGTTAGCTTATCACACTTGTTTCTTTTGCCTAGTAAGTGTATTTGATTATTTTATGGACTAAATGTTCATGGAGGATTTGGATCACAGAAGGGTTACAATGGGTACTGCTGGGGATTATTGGGGGGGGGTGTCTGGGGGGGTTTCGTGGGGATTGGTTCATCCGAATATACATGAAAGATATACAAAATCATTCAAAGGATCAGGGGATGGGGCATGGTCACGATGGGTGGATAATCACACAATAAATGAGGGAATCTGAATTCCTAGCCTGGAGAGCTCTGCCACAGTCTCCAAGGGAGCAGCAATAGTCCTCTGAGTGTAGGGACAGTACCTGTCAAAATAGGATGACCCACTGATGTGTTTTTTTTTATTGATGACTACCCTTGTGAGTCTTTGCTCTTGTAAATGAGACTTAGCCTGCAGTTGTGGGGTGCCTAAGGGTTGCCACCTGAGAGCCTCCTTGTTGCTCAAGTGTGGCCTCTCTCTAAGCCAAAATCAGCATATGATTGCATTACCTTCCCCCCAACATGGGACATGACTCCCGGGGATGAGCCTCCCTGACAACGAGGGATTAATACCAAGTGCCAACTGGCAACACAACTGGAAAAAGACCTTGAATAAAAGGGGTAAATGGTAAAGACAAATGAGTTCAAGTGGCTAAGAGACTTCAAAGAGAGTCAGGAGGTCATCCCAGAGGTAACTCTTATGCACACCTCAGTAGGAGCTCATAGAACATCTAAGTGCCTATCACCCCCCTCAGAGGGGTTCCTGAGAGCTCTGGAGACACCCTGGTCCTATAAAAGGGGGCATAGCCCCAGAGACTGATGACTTATCAGTGGTTCTATTTTGGAATCTGTGCTCCTGAGAGTGACAGAATTAGACTCAAATAAGTCCTCCCTGCATATGGTTCACCAGTCCCTTCTATTCAAACCTATATGTGATGCTGGAGTTTTTAGGTACACTTCCAGAGACTGGAGCCTCCCGCCTACCTATGTGCCAGGTGTGCATGAAATCTAGGTGGAGCTGCAACTCCTACCCTACAGCTCAATGGACTCATCCAAGTCACCTGGTGAGGAGACAATGATGGGCAATGGCCATCCCAGGGAATGGAGAGGGCCTGCATCTGCAGGCAGGATCATCCCACCCACCATATCCATGGGATATAAGCCCTCTCTCACTTGGAGTTGGAGTGGACATCACCATCCCAGTCCCTTCAGGATTGGGGGAAGAACTATGGACTAGAGTGGACTTGATGGTATTCTCTTGTTCATATATGGTGATTCTAGCAATACAAGGAATTATAACAATGAGGTGGAGCCAGTGGCCACTTGACACTTTTGGGGTAGGGAGGGGATGAGCAGTTGAAATACAGGGGCTTCTTTGGGAGTTGGAGGTTGTCCTGAGTACTGTTGTGGCAATGGATGTAGGCCATTTTAAATCAGCACACACCACTCAGAACTGACTGGGAGAGAGTGTGGTCTACAGTGTGAACTGTGGTCTATGGTTGGTGGCAAGGCTCCAGGATGTGTAAGTTCATTGAGGGTGGTGGGCCACACTTGTGGGAGATGTTTGTGTGGGATGTGGTGGGAGGTGTTGGAGGTGGGCCACATGGGAATCCCAGTGGGTTCCGTGTAATATTTTGGGTAATCTAAGCACCTCTTAAAATATATGTATATATATATAAAAATAACATTTTTGTAAGCAAATACACATATATGCATATATATTTATATATCATTTTGCAAATGTTTGTATGTATTATGAGAATTTTGGTTTTTACCCACAATAAAAATAAATTTAAAAAAAAGAGGGTATACTTATAAATCTATGTTTAAAAATGTATAATGAAATACAAATCATTGACAATATAATTAAGCAAATGCTCCATTTATTCCATCTTAAATATGCAAAGTGCTATTGTTTTTACCAAGCAAATGAAAAATGGCATTGAACATTATTCTTTTTTCCCCAAGTTCTATGAAAATATAAAATCAACATTAAAATTATTGAAAGATTTTTAAATAATTAGGACCATTTTTTATATGCAGACTGGAAGATGTCAGGGATTGCTTTGCTCAGTAAAGTTACCTCGGGTCAGTAGAATATTGCTTGGCTGCTCTCATCCCTCAAAGTGCAAATGTAAGTTATATAATGTCTTTTCTGCAAGTACTTGAAAGATGAATTCATCCACCTGAAGAAACGGAACACATATTTTCTTCATAGTAGTACTTCTTCATTAATTTATTCATTTACACGTCCATCTAATTTTAATTTATTTATAATTTACTAATTCTCTCAAAATATTTTTGAGTGGATTATATGCAAGCACTGGTTTGGGAGCTGTAAGATATATAATAAACTGATGTTTACATGCTCTTTCATCATATACTATGCTAAGTCCAAGAATTACACCTGCCAAATAAAGGATTGTGTTCACTGATTCAAACTGAATAAGTGGAAAATTCTTGATATAGACTGGCAAAGAGAAAATTATAGGCAATCATTCATAAAATAATTAACTGAACAGCAATACCATGGTTAAACCATTATTTCCATTTTATAGATAAACACAAGCACATCAATAAATTGATTTAACTATAAATAGAAATTAGTATTCTGCATATTAAACCTCTAAGCAGCGTGTAAAGTCCCCTCATCTCCTGCTTGCATTGCTGGCCTCAGGTCCATCCAATGTTGGTATATGTTTACTCTTTGCCTACATGATGAACTAGCAATTCTCCTAAGAGTTCTATTAAGAGAATGAAATATTTTAATGCAAAAATTAAAGAAGATGACATTGATCTCTTTATGTAAATACTTTCCTTATCTATATTTTCTATTCTAGATCTAGTAGCATGGTCTCTCAACAAATAAGTGAATACTGCAGGAAAAAAGTGTTGGTGATTCATAGAGTGAGGTATAGGAGAAGGAAAAAGGAAACTAATAACACAAACACTCAAAAGATAATACTGCCTTCTTATGCCAGATAGGAAAGTCAGGATTTAAGGTGAGTGTCAAATCCTGTTTCATGTAGGTAAGCTCAAGTGGGCAGGTTTATTTGAAATACTGTATCCTGACAAGAATAATCCTACTTTCTAACAAATGCCTCTATTGATTTCCAGAAGGCATTAGGGAGAATGATGGGAGCACAATCCTTGCCATCTATAATGACATTGCCCAGAGGGAATTTATGGATGTTAATTGACTCTAGATAATGGGAGAAGAGGACATAAATAAAATAGTATATGAATACTACTTTTGTGTATCAAGAAATATTTTATCTAAAACTGCAAATAAGACAGTTCCTTCCATTTGCCCCATGGGATCCAACCCCCCTCTCAATCAGAAAGAAAGTGGGCATCACCGTCTCCAAAACTCTCAAAATTGGGAAATGAACAATGGACTAAAATAGACATTATTATTCCATTATTATTTTATTATAAACATTGTTATTCTAGAAATGGAAGAACTTTTATCATTGATATAAAGGCAGTGGCTACCAAAAGTTCAGAGAGAGGGAGAGTAAAATATAGGTGTAAGATGGGGGCACTTTTGGGACATTGGAATTGTCCTGCATGATATTGCCATGACAGATATAGGCCATTATACATTTTGTCAAAACCTATAATATTTTATATAGCACTGTGCAAACTATAATGTAAACTATAGTCGATGGTTAGTAGCAATGCTTCAATATGTGTCTATCAATCGAAACAAGTGTACCTCACTAACGAAAGACGTTGTTAATGTGGGAAAATGTGGGAGGAAGAAGAGCTGGGTTATATGAGAATCCCCTATATTTTTGATGTAATAATTATGTAACCTAAAACATCTTTAAAAGTAAAAATATAAAAAAATATTGGATATTGGATATTTGAAGATTTTGAGGCAATAATTAGTACAGAAATAAAACTGCAATTCTCATAATATTATGATTCCTATGTTGAAATGACTGAAGATCCCAAACACAAAACAGCTGAAAAGAAGACACACAAAAACTGGCTTCACCCCAATCCCAGATATAAGTGTTTCTCTTTTAATATTTGTAAAATCTTTTCTCAGTAAAATGAAATGATTTTCACTAGCCAGGCCAAAATCTCAATATTTGTATTGGATTTTTTTCTTCTTTTTTTATAAGAAGCTTTAGCTTACATGAATGTTGCATAGAAAATATAAAGGATTCCTTTATGTCCCATCCCCTCCCTCTCCCACACTTTACCCTATTAACAAGATCTTTCATTATTGTGGTACATTTGTTACAATTGATGAACACATATTGAAGCATTGCTACTAACTATGGTCTGAAGTTTACATTATGGTTTACACTTTGTACCACACAATTTTATAAGTTTTGACAAAATGAATATAATGGCTTGTGCCTGTCATTCCAATATGCAGAACAATTCCAATGGACAAAAAGCAACCCTTTTGATATTGTCAAAACTGTCAACATAAATGTTTTGAATGTCATTTACTAGCCTGGTGTCAAAGACCAGAACTGAGGCCTTTGAGCTTTGGGAGTAGCTTTTCAGCTGTTCACATCATGTCATACCTTGTGTTTCAGTTTCTTCATCGCTTAACATGTTATCAATCGTGTCCACCCTTATGAGCCTGTTGAGGATGTTTCACAGTGGAAAGTTAAAGCATTTGGACTAATACATGGCAAAAAGTGCACATTAGAAGCCACTACAACATCTGCAATTTAGTTGTAACAATGATATGTGTGGACCAGTCAGATCCTTTTGGAAGAGTGGAAGTCTTCCATAGTTCTTAGAATTATTCTTAATTTTTGTCATTGATTTCCTGTTTAATTAACTATGCTCAGACAATTGAATCTCAGAGATTTAAAAGTGTTGACATATGCTGAATTTTCATGCAGCACAAAATCTATTCTGTTATATTGTAACACATATATCTTTTATTTAACTTTTCTACAAGCTTTATCTGATTTTTTTAACTTGCTTGTTACATGTTATATTAGGTTTATCAATAGTCAAAAACATTTTCTAGACTTTCAAATCATATTAATATTTAAGAATTTGAGATGTATGGAAAACTTATTTTTTCAATATATGTATTGAATTTTTCCAGCAACTTTTACCGAAAGGACAATATTTTACTATAAATATGTCAATCTATGTATGCATTCTCTATTCTGTTCCATTGGTTTATCTATCAGTCTTTTTGTCAAAAGCATATGGAATAATTACTGTTGCTCAGAAATCATAAATTCTGTCAGTGTAATTTATCTAACTTTATATTCTTCAAAATTGTCATAGATTTTTTGATCATGGGTCTTCCTATATATATTTTAGGAATAGATGTTTTTTTAAAATTACAGTATACTTCCACACATAATTAAAACTACTGGTATTTTTATTTATATTTCATTGGCTTGAGTAGGTAGTTGAGTAAGAATTGATATTTTTAAAAATGTAAAATTTTCTTAGGTTTAAATTGTTTCCACCTCTTAATGTTTAAGTTTTCTTTGATTTTTCATATGAGATATTTAAGTGTTCATGAATAAATTATGTAATTTTCATTTGATTCCTTGTCACATGTTTTATAAGGTTTGATGCTGCATTAGTATTATTTTTATTTTTTGCTAAAATTGTCAAATGTAGTATATAAAAACACAATTAGATTCATTAAGTAATTTCAGCAGCACTGCCAAAGTTACAGAGTTCTAAGGGCCTGTCTTGGCATAGATAAATCAAGAAAAATTAAGAAAATCTGTCAGAATCAACTTAGTCTGAACTCTGAATTTAGTCAATGATTTACAGCAACAAAAGTAAGACTGAAGCCAATTTAGATCTTGATAAAAGAGCTTTGTGACATTTTAGCTTAGTTTACCAGGCTACCAGGAAACTCTTGGTCTGAAGATGGCAGCCCACATTCCTTGTGTAGATACCTGATTTTGGAGGGAGAAGAGCAGACCTTCTATTAATTTTTCCTGTTTACTATGTTGGTCTGTCTGTGGTAATGTTAAAGCATTAATGTAAGGTGCTTGCTTTTGTGTCAACTGAGATCTCTCTCAGTGTGTATAGGAGCTGTGCCCATGGCATTCCTTGAAATGATTGAAAGGGAAGTTAAGCAACTGTTGCAACCTGAAGGAAGAATTATGGCAGGTAAATAATAGACTTCTTGAAAGACTGGGAGAGGAATCTGGGGACAGAGTTACTTTGGGGAATAATGACATGGCAAAATGTCAGATGTATAACAGAAAATTTACAAAGATATGTTCATATGCCAGTCAGGCACATTCTCAGAAAAGAAATAAGCATACACTAAGCTTTCACTTCTGACAAACCTATAGGCTTGAACCATAGGAGTTGAGAACTACAGCAGAGTTAAGGAGCTTGGCTAAGAATTGAAGGAAAGCCCCAACCTAGAACTAATTCAAAAAGACAAGGAGATCTTGCTCTTTTTCTCTTCTTCTCTTTCTCCCTAGCTCTAGTTGTTTAATAGAATCTCTCGCTCATGTTACTAGCTGACCACAAGTTAAAGGAAAATAGATTTCAATGACCCGCAAATAACCAAAGAACTGGACAGCAAAAACAGAGAACCCTAATGTAAACTATGTACTGTAAATAAGGGTATATCTATAGCAATATTGTTTCATCAATTATATTAAAGATACCGCACTAATGAAAAACGTTAATTACAAGGAAAACAGCATGAATAGAGGGGGATAAAAGAGATCTCTTAATTTTCAGCATGATTTTTCTGTAAACATACAAATTAACTAAAAAAAGGTTTATTGGGCAGGTGATGTTTCCAAGTTGCACTGAAAGATGCCCTGTTGAAAGCTTCACCTTAGAAACAGTGAAAAAAGGTGTAATAAATTTTATCAAAACACTGGAAGATGACAGAGCTTAGGGAACAAGTCAACAAATGCTGATTTAGAAAAAAAAATCTAAAATTGTTTTGAACATCAGGAAAAATTCACCCCTCTGGGCCCCTCTGCTGACATTAGAACTGCATGACAGTTTGTGGGGATACACAGCAGTGGTTTGATGGCACAAGCATGTTAAAGGCAGGTCTCTGAAACCCGATTGAACCCTGGTGACAGTTTGGACACCTGCACATACAATATGGGTCCCCGAAGGCAGACCAAATCATGGGGGTGGCTCTGTGGCCTGCACACCTTCCATTTAGAGTCTCTTAGGCCCCAATTGTGCTTCAACTAATGAAAAATTGGGTGATTTTGATAAGCAGCCTCAAGTGGCTCCATGGAAGACTGGCCCAGGGCTTATTTGTAGGTCCCTTAACTTGCAAGTGGCAGAGGCAGAAAAGCAATGAATTAAGGGTGTGTGAGCCACAGAGCAGTCACAGTGCTAAAAGCTGGAATGCAAAGGTAAACCAGGGATCAGAGAGTGGAGATGAGCTGTTTGCAGCTCCCAGGGAGAGAAAAAAAAACTGTTATTAAAACAAATTGCATATCCCAGAGCACACAGAAAGAAGCTAGAAAAAAGAACAGGGAAACAGTCATACATACCAGAGAATTATTGAAAGCTACCAAACATGCCCAGGGAAAATAGTATAAAGTGGAATAATAGTTGGATAAGAGCCTCAACACAGAATCAATCTACAGTAAAACCCTAGGTAAGAGGTAAAATCTGACCTCCAGAATTAGCAACTCAAAATAATCTATACGCAGATAGCAACAAAAAATAACAAGACATACAAAGAAATTGTTAACGTATTTAGAATATAGTTTTCAGCAAATGAAATATGATTATGTTGTTTCTATGCTGTCACATAATACAATGACTATATCATAGAATTCAGGTTACTACACCCAAGTTAGAAATAGGCAGTAAAGTTAATTTTTAAGCATTTTGCAACTCACCTCATCAACATGGGAGTGTCTTAAAATAAGTAAGTTATCACTTTCTTGAGTAAACTTTTTGCTCATAATTCTCTTTACAGTCTGCTTTATTTGCTTGATTCTGAAAATATGCATAATATTATTCAAGAAAGGAGGGACTGTAGAATAGAACACAGAGGTGTTCTGAATTGTGGGTGAGTAGGATGTTGGCCTCATGTACACAGAAGTGACTGAGCTTACAAAGATAATCCTCACAATGAGTGTAGGACAGAGGTAGAAAAGCCTTTCCTTGCCCTCCTGTGGTTGGAAACTTGAGCACAGTAGAAAATATGCAAATATGTGACATGACAATGAAGGCAAAGCAGCCACCAGCAACTACACTGCATATACCTTGAATTGTAATTGCTAGTCATGTGGTACTTACTTAACTTTCTGAAGAACTGCCAATGTGCCTTCCACAGTGGCTGCATCATTTTACAACCCCACCAACAATGAATGAATGTTCCTATTTCTCCACATCCTCTCCAACATTGGTAACATGGTATTTTTTATAGTAGTCATTTAGTCGGTGTGAAATGGTATTATGCTTTTGATTTGAATGTCCTACTGTGATATTATTTTCATAGCTAATAAAGCGCATGTCATACACAAGGTTCATAGTTTTAAGGCTAGAAGTCCAAAACCAAGGTGCCACCAATGTGATTTTTATCCCTAAAGACTGGCTTTTGGGGGCTGATTGCCAGCAATCCTTGTGTTTTTCTGCAAAATTCACATGGAAGCCTCTCCTGGTTTATTGGTTCCATTGACTTAAAGCTTCTGACTGCTCACTCTGACTTTCTCTCTCCTTTGTGACATTCCCTACAAGGCCTTCAGTAAAATGATTAAGAACCATCCTAATTCAGCTGGTTCATGCCTTAACTGAAGTAACCTCATCAATAAGTCCTACTTACAAGGGTTCACATGCACAGGATTGGATTAAGCTTAAGACTGTGTTTTCCTGGGGTACATAAATCCAAGACACCACAAATGGACTTTTGTTTATCTTCTTTGGAGAAATGTCTATTTAAATTTTTTGCCTATTTTTTAAATGGGTTGTTAGTCTGTGGTTGAGTAGAAGGATTTCTTTTTATTTGCTTAATATAAATACCTTATTATATAAGTGATTTTCAAATGATTTCTGACATTGCTTAAATTGTCATTTTACTTTTATGACACAGTCCTTTGATGAACACAAATGTTTAATATTGATGAGATACAATTTATCTATTTTTAAAAATTTTGTTGCTTGGACTTTGGTGTAAAGTCTAAGAAATTATTGCTTATGTCCTAAAAAAGATTCCTTATATTTTCTTATAAGAGTTTTATACTTCTGGTTCTTATATTTAGGATTTTGATGCATTCTGAGATGATTTTTGCATATGTTGTGTGATATAAGTGTGCCTCCATCAATTTCAATGTGCACATAATGTTTTCTGAATATTTGTTAAAGAGAATATTATTTTCAACTTGAGTAATCTTGGAAAACTTGGTAAAAATCAGTCATCCATATTTGTGAGGGTTGGTTTCACAATTCAAAATTTGATTCAATTGGTTTATACGTCTGTCCTTCTGCCAGTACCATACTGTTTTGATTACTGTGGGTTTATGATTAGTTTTAATATTTCCCACATTTACAGCAACCTTTGTTAGTGTAGTACATTTGTTACAATTGATGAACACATATTGAAGCATTCCTACTAAGCATGGACTGCAGTTTACATTATATTTTACATTCTGGCCCAGACAGTTTTGTAGATTATCACAAAATATACAAAGGCCTGTATTTGTCACTGCAGTATCATGCAGCACAATTACAATGTCCCATAATGCCCCTATCTTGCACCTATTCTTCCCTCTCCCATCCCTCAGAAGCTCTGGAGGCCTCTGCCTTTATATCAATGATAACAGTTCTTCCACTGCTAGAATAATAAGTCTATAGTAGAATAATAAGTCTACTTTAGTCCAGTGTTCATTCCCCAATCTTGAGGATTTTGGGATAGTGATGTCCAGTAGCTTCTAATTGAGAGGGGACTTAGATCCCATGGGGCAGATGGATGAAACTATCTTGCTTGCAGTTGCAGACACTTTCTGATTCTTGGGATGGGCATTATCCATCATCATCTCCTTGTTAGTTGTCCTGGCCAGCCAATGAACTGGAGATTAGGTGTTGCAACCCTGCAGAAATTCAGAGCTCTACTGGCACATGGACAAACCAAAGATTTAAGTCTCTGGGACATATTTTATCAAGTATAGTGATAATTATAGGTTCAAATAAAATGGGCAAAAGAGCCATGTGTGGAGAACCTGGAAATGAATCAAACTATATTACACTGGGGATCATAAATTCCAAAATAAGGGCTACTGAAAGGGTGCCAAATTCCTGAGATGTCTGCCCTGCTTATAGTTTCTGGATGTCTCTAGAGCCCTCAGGAGCCCCAGTATTCTAGGCACTATTTACTGTGACAGTCAATGAAATCCTGCTGAAATGTGCAAAAGTGTAACCTCTGGAATGAACTCTGATTCTCTTTGAAATCTCTTAACTGTAAAAACTAATTTTTGTATTTACCACTTCCTCCTTTTGGTCAAGGTCTTTTTCCAGATGCTTTGCTAATTGGTGTTTGGTAATAATCCCTTTGGAGGCTCATCCTTAGAGTCATGTACCAATCGGGGAAAAGGTAGTGCGTTATATGCTGAGTTTGGCTTATAGAGAGACCACATTTGAGCAACAAGGAGGCTTTGTGAAGGTAACTCTTAGGCAGTATATAATACTAGGCTAAGCTTCAATTTCACAAGAAAAAGTTCATCAATATCAAGGGAGTGGCATAAAGGTCTGCCTTTGTTCACTAAGAACTTTCCTTGCACTCAGGGGATTCTAGCTGCCTTATTAAAGAATGAAGCAGAAATCCCCAGGATGGGTATTCAGTATTCTTTCAGGTATTGTGTGGATCTCCACCCACCAAGACAAAGCTGAGGCAATGCCCCATGAGCACTTGAACATATTTATATGCCTAAGAGACATTCCCCAGGTAAACCCTTTCCTATGCATCACCCATCACTGACAGCCCACATGAGTGATCATACCCCTGCCACTGTTGTGACCCTTCTTTGATCCAAAATCTCTCCAAGGGAAGTGGCTGTGGCTCAATCAGTGGGGCTCCCATTTACCATATGGGAGGCCCCGGGTTCGGTTCCCGGGGCCTCCTGGTGAGGGCAAGCCCGCCAGTGCGGCGTGGTTGGCTGACCCGGCGAGCATGAGCAGCAAGGGGGGGATAAATGAATAAATAAATAAAATCTTTAAAAAAAAAAAAAAAAAAAATCTCTCCAAAAATGAAGCCAACAAAATAACCAAAAAAAATTAATAAGAAAATGAAATATTTTTTAAAACCAATAAAATTTTAAAAATTTCAAAACTTGAAATAAAAAATTAGTCATTTTGTCTTTCATCACTGTAAGATCTGTTGTCTTTTATGTAAAGTGACATTTTCCTCCATATTTTTCCCCAGTGTCTTTTTTTTTTTATCTTCAAAAAAGTTTTAGGATACACAAAAGTTAAATAAAGAATATAGGGGATTCCTATATACCCAATGACCTCCCCCTTTTCCCTGTTCCCCTATTAATAACATTTTACATGTGGATGGTACATTTGTTAAATTGATGTACAAATTATGAGGCATTGTTACTAACCATGGTCAATGCTTTACATTATGGTTTACATTTTGGGTCATAACACTTTTATAGGTATTGACAAAATTTGAAGTGACCTATGGTAGTTTGATATTATTTATGAATTCCAAAATGAGATATTGATTATATTTGTAAACTTGTGTGCTCCTATAGGTATGGTACACTTTGAGTGATTTAAATTCAAAGGCTTTACATTTAATTTATTAAATCAAGATTAGAGCTTTAATTTGAGTCCTTGTATTATTGGTGAGCTATATAAATGTTCACTCACTCAACAAGGCAGACAAAAGAAGATACACAGAATAGAGAGAGAGCTTCATAGAAACAGCAGAGGAGAGAACTTTAATCCTGGGGCCTGGGAGAGAGCTGAGCAATGTGACTGAAAATTTGAAGCTGTAGAGACCAGGGCCCTAAGCAGCTGAGAAGGCCCAGAAAGAAACGAGCCCTTCAACCTACAGCTGAGATTGGAAGGAGCTGGGACCATGAAGCCTTAAGAGCAAAGAGGAAGGCTGAACCCTCTCAGACATTGCCCACCATCTTGCTTCAACACATGGCAAAAGACTTTGGGTGAGAAAACAACCTTGAGTAGGACTCTTTAGGGCCTTGTAACTATAAGCTTTTACTTCAGATAAATACCCATTATAAAAGCAAACAGACTTCTGGTACTTTGCATCAGCAAAACTTTTGCTAATTCTTGCCCTGTATCCATTATTGCAAAATCATACTGAACAATTCCAATGCTCTAAAAATGCCCTACATTCTATCAATTTTATTCTTCCCTGCCCTTCCCCTCATAACCTATGATAAACACAAAGTTTCAATTTTTGAAGTATCAGATTCATAGTTACTTGTAATAATACTGAAGGCTGGACATAATGGTCTGTTTTCTTTTATTAGGCATTGCCTATGTTGTCAAGGGTTTCTTGCCTATCTAATTGTGAACACAGCAGTACTCCCCAGGATGGGAGTTTAATATTTTCTTGTTTATTGTATGGTTGCCCACCCACTGATATAAAACACTATGACAAGATGACCACTTACATAATCTACAGAAGCATGGCCCAGGTGGGCCCTGTCCCATATACTCTCCACAGCCAACAACATACACAAAACCACCCCTGCCATATTTGCCAAAAGAATATTCTTAAAATTGTAGTTTTAACCACAGACCTACAAAGCCCCAGAGTTCACCTACTCCTTCCCCCTACCTTTCCCCCAGTTCCATGGATAGTCCAATCCAACACCCACTCTACTCCCCCCTCACAGACCAGCACCACCTGACCGAATCACATCACTGCAACACTGTCATGATCATCCACCGTACAATAAACCCTTCCAACTTATAATAGATGTTACTTGTTTGGTCATCTGCTCAACAACCTCTACTCCTTTCTGTCTCCTGTAAACCTATCTCCAAAAACAATCTACAGATTGAATGTAATACATTTCAATACCCTAGCATTTATTTTACAATGTGGAATTATAAGAGACCCTGTAGAGCCAAATCAATATTGCAAAGGATGAGCCACATTGTAGGTTGCAAACTTTCCAATTTCAGAGCATGTTT
>JAKSZT010054124.1:729414-778728 GCA_026826555.1 Tolypeutes matacus
AAATAACATTTTTGTAAGCAAATACACATATATGCATATATATTTATGTATCATTTTGCAAATGTTTGTATGTATTATGAGAATTTTGACTTTTACCCATAAAAAAAAAAAAAGAACAATTGAGGTATATAAATTTATGGTTTGATTATTTAGTTAGTGAATGATTCATGGAAGCAGAAAGAAATTTAATTTGATTTGATTTGGAAGGATTGCTATTTATCCATTATACATTATTTGAGAACATAGATAATTGCAAGAGTAATGGTGAATCCTCTTCTTTACACATAAATGTTGTAATGATGAGAAGATAGAGCATTAGTAAGGATAAAGTGTGCTTTGTTGTGGTAGAAAATGAATCCTTAAATCTCTATGGCTCAATATATATAATTTTATTTTCTATTCAGACAAAATCCACAAAGGATTTGGGGATCATGTAATGCATTTGTCAACCATGTAGTTAGTAATCGATTTCACCTCCTCTGCATTGCTCTGCCATTGTACTGAATTTCTTCTTGACCGGCTGCAGGAGAGAAAACAGAAGCTGCATTGTAGCACACTGGCTCTTGTATTTTTCTTCCTAGATGTAAGACAAATCATTTCTGCAAGTTAGTCACATGACCCTTCTTATAAAAGAGGCTGAAAATATGATTAAGGTTTTGGAGCATATGTGTATTTGGTGCTGAGCAGAAGTTTTTATTACAATTGAGAAAAAAATATCATCCAATTCAGAATGAATTGTTTGCTGTTACATATTTATATGCATGTAATACATATAAAACAAGAGCCGTATGAATAGCTGAGAAATAATTTGGGTTAATCAGACTTTACAAGCATAAAAATGAAATATCAAAATTTGGCAGGATATCTGCCTTGGGCAATCTGGATCCCCTTCTTTAATCCAGATTCATTCTCTTAAGAATTGTCCTATATGTGACCGCATCTCAAATGACTAGTTATTTCATTGGTATGCAATTGGTCTTCAATTTTTTATTAAACTTTGAAAGTGCAGACTTTCTGCCTTGATTATTCAGATATCATGAACTCTCTATTTTTAATTCCTATTAAATAAGATTTTAATCTATTTAATAAAAGCTAGTTTGAAGGTGGAGTGTGTATGAATTATTTTGACAGAAAGAATGTTCCACATATATATTCTACCTGGAAATATCATGTGCAAGGTTGCTTTATGACTGTACCTGAAATTATTTAATATTGCTTGTTGGCTTTAGGCAGAGAAATTAATTTGTGTGAGCAGAGCCTGGGTTACTCTGTAATTTCTGCTTTATTGCTTGTACAAAGCAACAGCATAAATTATGGCATGACTCCTGCCTTGATGACTTCCACTTTTTCATCAAAATCCACTGATTTCTGGATGACCCTAATATCCCAGAAAAATTTGTCTACACTGATATCAGAAACTGAGATTACCACAATGCATTTTTTGGCAAAATTCTAACAATAAAACTTTTGTATTTATTTAAAGTTATTGGGATATTGGTTACATAAGCTATACCTGAAATTTGCAGATAATTTTTGTGTAGAATATATAATATCATATATTTTCCAAACATTGTGAAAATTTTATTTCAATTAACCAAGTCCTATTGATTATTAATTTATATATGCAATGAATTTTCTAATTGGATTGGACTACAGTCACCATTTATGAAAGAGGAATCACTAAAGATTTCAGAGAGCAAAGAGAGAATATGTGCTTAACCCACACATCCTGAATACAAGGCCATTTATTTTACTTTAGACACAGTTATTTTTAAGATATGAATAGAGTTTGTTTTATCTTATGTGTTTGCCTGAATTGTTACCCAAGACCACTCTTTTGCTCCAGAGCTTCCTCATTGCATTTTTCACCTCTGCATTTCTGAGTGTGTAGATTAAAGGGTTTAGCATGGGTGCTATTATTGTATAAAATACAGTCACTGCTTTATCAATGGGAAAAGTACCCGTGGGCCGAAGGTATATAAATATACAGGGCACAAAGAGTAAGACGACTACCGTAATATGTGAGGTGCAGGTGGAGAGAGCTTTACGCCGTCCTTCAGCGCTGTGAGTTCTGAGAGTGCAAAGGATGAGGACATAGGAGGTAATAAGAATAGAAAAAATGAGTGCACACATGAACCCAGTGTTGGCGGCAACAAAGAGTCCTAGGATGTGAGTATCAGTGCAGGAGAGTTTTAGCAGAGGGTAAAAATCACAAAAGAAATGGTCAATGACATTGGGGCCACAGAAGGGTAACCACACCATAAAAAGGATCTGAATCAGGGCATGAAGAAATCCGCCTGCCCAGGACACAGCCACCAGAAGACCACACACCCGCCGGTTCATTGTGATCAGGTAGTGCAGGGGCTTGCAGATGGCCACATAGCGGTCATAGGCCATTACCGTGAGCAGGATGATCTCAGCTCCACCCATTAAATGCTCTGCAAAGAGCTGAGTCATGCACCCATTGAAGGAGATAACTTTCTTTTCAGCGAGAAAGTCAAATATCATTTTGGGGGTAGTGACAGAAGAATAGATACCATCTATGGAGGACAAAAATGACAGAAAAAAATACATGGGGCTGCTGAGGGCTGGGCTGGTTGCGACGGTCACCACAATGAGTAGGTTGCCCACAATGGTGAGAAAATAGATGAATATAAACACAACAAAGAAGAGTTTCTGCATATCGGGGTTCTGTGTCAGACCCAGCAGGATGAATTCTGTCACGTTGTTCACCGCTCCATGAATCCAATTTTGCATTTGGATTATTGATTTATCTGTAAATGGCACAGGGATTGCAGTGACATTAGATAAATTTTGATCAAGAGAATAATATATCTGTCAAATAAAATGTTTTGACTGTGATTGATGGGAATTGCTGAGCAGATAAATTCAAAACTTAATATTGGGTAAATTTTGAACCACATATTGAATACATAGGGTACTTCTACACACACACAGTTTTAGGCTGTTGACATGATAGATACCTTTCCTGAGGTGATATATGATTGAATCCTCTTCCAATCACTGCCATAGTATGTTCTCACATGAAAAACTAGAATTAAAAAGTACCTATTTCACAAAATAAAAATTAACAATAGAAATCCCTGAAATTACAGTAGAAAGACACTGAACACTAAGGTAATGCTTGGACTATAGCTCATAGTACAATTATAAAAATGTGCTATCACCTATTGTAACAAATATTCCACAAACACAAGGTGTTAATAATAGGGTGGTATATGAGAATCCTGTCTTTTATGCATGATTATTTCATAAACCCACACCTTCTCTAATAAATATAAAATGAAAAAAAAATGCATCTGCAAGGATTAAAGGCTTGAACTAGTGAGTCTATTGTTCTGTGTCTCTTCTCTAGTCACTCATGCTGCTGAGGTTAAATTGCCGAGATTATTTGACTTGATATTTATAACTTGCTTCAGGGTGTCTATAAACATCAGGTGAGTGCAATTTGAAAGAATGGATGATGCAGTCATATTTCCAAATCAAGTGAACTAAGTGAATAGTGGAACTTGTGGTGAAAGACATTCTGACAGATTTGTGAGCTTATGCTACATTGACTGAAATTTATATAAGAATATCATAGATTCTTTTTTTTGATCACCTCTGGAATAAGAATATCAAGAAGAGGATAAAACAGGCAGCCTGATGCAATGCAAATTGATTTGAAACTCTGGAATTCACACTATGAGGAACTTCTGTTATGTTATTTCAGATCTTTTTGCCAATAAAAACTCAATTTAAGGAATTTGTGAAACATTCTCTGTATTTGTTTAAAAAAGAAAACAAATATACTTCTTAGTTCAGAAAACAAATGCAACAAGATTTATTAGACACATATTTTTCAGAATAGACAGACTATTTAGACTGCTTTTGTGTTCTATTTTCACTGATTATTAGTAGTCCTGTGTTGCTGTGGATGGGACATAGTCTACCTAAGCCTAACTTTTTATATATATGCAAGAAAGGAAAGAGAACAAAGGATGTAGAGGAATTGAAAAATATTTTAACCTCTGTCAGAATTCGTAACCTAAAGCTAAAAAGTATATAGCTTTCCTCATGCTTCCAAATTACTGATAAAAAAAACAAAACGGAGAATTCATATATCAATATTTTTATCCTTGAAATATTTGCTTGTATAATATGAATTGAGTAAACAAATGAATGGAGAGAGAAAATAAATGAATTAAGTACACAACTCAAGAACCTAGGAAAACAGCCAATAATATTAAGAAAAATATTTGAAACAGAAATTAGTACAGTAGACAAACATATTAGGTGATAATTTCAAAAGAATATCAATTTATAAAATCCTAATAAAATTTATGAACACAGATAAGCTCATTGGGAAGCAAGTATGGACAAATCCTCAAAAGACCCTAATTTTAAAAGTATTTAAAAGAATATTGTAAGCTACTCCCTCTGTAAACTACAGTGTAAACTATAATCCATGCTTGGTGGCAATGCTCCAAAATGTGTTCAATTTTAACAAATGTACCATGCTAATGAAGGATGTTATTGATGTGGGAACATGTGGGAGGGGTAAGGAGTTGGGCATATTGGAATCCCCTATATTTTTATATAACATTTTTGTAATCTAATTATCTAATCTCTCTCTATATAAAGAATATTAGGTATAGTTCAGCTGAGGCAATGATTTTTTTTAATAACTGATAAGCATTTTTCAAAACAAAGTAAGTCTTCTACTCATACCAGCCTTAAAATTTAAATGAAATAATAAAGGGAAACATGCACTTTAAATATTACAATAAGCCATAAACTAGTATAAAAAACATAGAGAAAATATGAATTTAATTTCTCAATGGAGTAGAAGACCACTGTAATAAAGCAAAAGAAAGTGGTATAAAAATACAAAAAATGTTAGATTCACTTGCATGAAGTCAATGAACACACTGGATAAACAGTTGTGACAAGTATCACAGGCAACCATTATTATAACAGAAATTGATTTGAAAAATAATGAAAGGATTTTATAAAGATAAGCCAAAATTAATGAGAAGGTAATCCTCAGGAAAAGTTAGATGTCTAAAAAATCTTGCATTTCATATGTCACCAATACATGTAATTTAAAAATAGTGAATTTTTTAAAGGCAAATTAGCAAACATTGATGAGAGCTATATTATCCAATAAGAGTGAGTGTGCATTGGTATACAGTTTTAGGCGCTCTTTATTCTTAGAATCTATACTAAACAAAATAAATGGCCAAAACTATGCATACAATTTATATTTCATATTTTTTAAAGAACAAGGAAAAGTGAAGACAACCTAAAAGTTGATATGGGGGAGGGGTGTTAGTGTTAAATGCATTATGATGTATGGTTATGAGGTACGAGGTGGACATTTAAAGTGATTCATAAAAAGTTTAATGGAAAGAGATTTTGATATAATACGGGCTGGAAAAATACAATATACAATTATATATATGTATATATATATATATATATATACACACACACACACGTATATAAAATGATCATAAGTCTAAAAAGACAAATATACATAGAAAAGATGTAAGGAGCATACACTAAAAACTATGAGTGCTTATCTGAATTATAGGGTTATGGAGGATTGTTGCTTTCTTCTTTTATAAATTTTCTGATCTGATTTTTCTGTAAAGACAATATATACCCTTTATATTAAGCAAGAAAACTTAATAAAAGAAAGTTTTATTTACTTAGCTCAAGTTTGGGTCCATAATGTATCAAGTGAATGCTATTCTGAATAGAATGGGTATGCTTGATATTATTCAAAAAGAAACTGTGACAGTAGAAATACATATTTAAACATAAATTAACTCAAAGTTGAATCCTAGAGTCACCTGGAGATAAAACTACTAATTAGGAAGACACTAATTACATCTCTCTTTGAATGCATCAGGGGAAGAAGCAATAAGCTCAATCCATAACTGTTGAGAACACGTTTGTAGAATTAGCAATCACTGACCCATCACTAACTCTTGCTTTGCAAGTTCAGCCACTTTTACCTTAGGTGTAGTTTCTCTTTACCTCAATTAGTGACTTCAAAATGAACCCTTAGTCACTAATTGAGGTAAATCTTAGTTTGTGGGGTATATTTATCTTTGTTCTAGTGGCTCCTACAAACCTGTGAATGTGAACCAAAAGCATCCCAGATCAGATAAGAAGTTCTTGATACAGAACTTCCAGAACATTAGGTTTCAAAAACACTTGATGGGGAGAAACCTAACCATTGATGGGCATCAATTCCCAAGCCTCCCTGATGCACATTTGCTAATCTTGTTTACTTGGTGACCACATAAAGTAGATTAGGAAAATCTCTAGATCTTTGCTATAACATGATTTAAAGAACTGAAAATAGCAAACTATGTTAATGCAGAATAATTAGGGATTACCAATACCATGAACTCAGCAACAAATGAAAGTTGTACTGGAGGAGCAGGCTTTTGTGGTCAGCTCCTTTCAGTCTTTATATAAAGCCTGAAATAAGACTGGAGGTAGCTTCTTTGGTCCCTCAGAATCTGGATGTAAATGGGTTGGCAATTTAGAAACAAGTAGCCTCTATAATCTTTGGCTCATTATGTTTAAGTGATGTTACAGTTTCAGTAATCCCTAGAGTCTGTCCTCATTAATATTTTCATGTATGATTAAAGGTAAATATTTAAAGAATATTGCTTAAGCTCAGGAAAGAGTTAGGGATGCTCTGAACTTTCTGTTCCCAGAGGGTTAGGATTAACAGCTTCATCCAATTTGGCAACAAAACAAGTTAATCCTGTTCTCTCTTATGCCTGTGGCATCTGTGACCAAAGGTGTTGACAGAGAGCCTGCATTGTTAGGATAGCAAAATCTCAAGCCAGTGGTCTGGAAGTCAACCTAGAGTCTCAGAAGTAGAGCATAACTTAATTTAGTCATAGAAGAATGGGTGCAAGAGTTTATCAGAGTATATAAAACAATCCTATTATGTGTCTCACAGAGGATTACACAAAATAAAATGTGCAAACACCTAAGCTATTAAAAACTGCTATTCTACTGTTGATGCCCTGAGGATAGACACATGCATCCTAGAGAACATACTCTCTAATATTAAAATTCCAACACACATAAGAGGAAATGCTTTGGAGTTCTATAAACTGCACCTCCAGGCCTGGCTTTCTACTTACTACTATGAGGACTTCTTTATACCTCATTTTTCACAACTTCGTAAAGGGGATGAGAAGAAACCTATCTCATATGACTATTGTGGGCTCATAGGAGATCATGTATGAAAGGCTTAGAATGGTGTCTGGAAAAGAGTCAACCCTTTCTTGTCTGTTATTTTCTTTTTCATAGGAACAGAGGTCTCATGATGTAACAGTACCTTGGTCCTGGCAAAAATGTTCTCAACTTATTTGAATAGGTTGTCTTCATTTCTCTTGTGGATGTTGGGATGGTGGGCAAATGCTGAAATTTGGAGAAAAGAAAGGCGAAATTTAGAAGTATTCAGTAATTATTCACAAGTAATCATAATTCTGAAATCTTTCTAGGAGTCTTTGATCTCCCATATAGAATATCTAACAGTGAAGTTGAGATTCCCAGAAAAAAGTTGTAGGTGATAAAGGAAATATGAATATCATTAGAACTAATATGTAATGAGCACTTTTATATCAGTCAATCTTCTAAGTGTGTTATCTGACCTGATTCTAATATAATCCCCATGATGAAGTTCATACAATTTCCACTTTATATAAAAGCAAATTTGGCAGTGGGCAAAAATTAATAATTTGTAGTCCTCAGATTTAAGTCCACCATGATATGATTTCTAATCCTGAGCTTTATTCAAAATGTTATCACAGTTCATCAGAAACTGGTGCTGTGATGTGTCCACACTGGATGGGACAGGAAGTTCTGACTCAGACCAGGTCTGGATAGTTTAGGAATGTTCTATCTCTAGGGGAAGGCAAGGTTTACTCCTCAGACAAATCTGATGTTCAGCTGCTGAGAGGAAAAAGGATGAAGAGAAGAAAACATCTAACTTCCTCTTATCTTTGATACTCCTGGTGGAAACCAGCATCTTTGATTTTGTAATTTCTCTTTGGCTGCAGAATGGAATGAAAGTTTAAGCAGAAGATTCAAATTCTGAACAGGGACATCCTCTACATGAATGGGCTGTACTAGCATCCTAGATGAATTATATCTGAAAGGAATGAAATTGTATATGATTCCCAATTCTTTCACTTTCTAATCATATGGCTTTATAAATGGCAATTAACTTACCAGGGCTTGTTAAAGAAACTTAAATAAAATATTATTAGGAGATATAAAAGAGATAGCATATGAAAACATCAAGCTAATGTATTTTGTATAGAAAATGCTTAGAATGTATTTTTTGAATTAAACTGATGGAAATGTTTTCATGACTGACATACCTATAACTATGACAATTTCAGGTAAATTTTTTGACTTATGGTCAATATGTGTCATCTTAGGCAAGTAGCTCAACATTTCTGGGTCTCAATTTCTGCTTCTAAAGAG
Source organism: Tolypeutes matacus (assembly GCA_026826555.1). NCBI lineage: Eukaryota > Metazoa > Chordata > Mammalia > Cingulata > Chlamyphoridae > Tolypeutes > Tolypeutes matacus. The sequence continues at coordinate 737,941 of JAKSZT010054124.1, forward strand.
AACAACATTGCAAAATAAATAGTTGTACAGGGGAAAAAGCTAAGAATGACTTCATTCTTCATGCCAGAACCAAAGCAAGCAACAAGATAGTGGAGCCTTGTATGAAAGAAAAATTTGTGAAAAAATTGTTAAACTATAATATATATACAACAAGAATATCTTTTTAAAAATTAAAAAAAAAGATATTTTAATTCATATACAATTAACAGAATTTATTGTCAGCACACCCACAATATAGAAAAGGAGGCTTTCAGGCAGAAGGGAAGTGATTTTAGGTGAAAATATGGATCTACACAAGGAATGAAGATCACCAAAAAGGTTACTACATGAGTAAATATATGATTTTAATCATAATACATAGATCTAGTTGATATGTTATTCTCATTATTAAAACAAAATAAATAACCCTTAAATAGCCTGATTACTGTTAACTTGTAATTAATGATTGACTGTGGAAACTTAGGGAATGGGATTCTGAAGATTCTTACTCTCAGTTCAATTATTTAAAATGCATGGATATAAAAATATCTTTTAGTTCTGGAAAGACATCAGCAGAGTACACAGGCAGGACTCAACTCTCACAAAACAATACAGAAAGGTCCAAAAGCTGTCTGAGAGAACTGCTTTGAGGGTCAGCAGACCAAGATACTGCTGTACAACTCCCAGAAGGGCAAGGGACAGAGATAGGAGAAACCCAAAACAACAAACTTCAGTTATCAAATCCCCACTGTGGCCTGGAAGGGCTCCCATCCCCTAACTACAAAATATTAAGCCTGGATATAACCCCTGGCTCAGTGTAGCTGACTGAAAGGGGAACAGACATCTTCCTCCCTGTCAGCTGTTTTGAGGCCATGAGGAGGATGAGTTGGAGTACTTCTCTTCAGTTAATTCAGCCAGTAGATCTTGCTTTGAATCTTGACTTTGACCAGACAAGAAGCACTGGAAAGAAGAGGTTGAAACAAACACCTCCATGGAAAAGTACATTGATGAGTGCCATCTACTGGCTATCCAGGAAATTGCAAGAAGAAAACTGCTTTCGGTTCTCTCTTTATTCCCAATTCCAGGGAGAAAATCTGTGCCCAATTAGTGAGTCTCTGGCCTAATTTTGATATGTAAAGCTGGGCAATTTTAAAGACTTAGAATACATTGAACCAAAAATCAAAGAAGATTTATGAAAAAAAAAAAAAAAAAAAAACACTAGGCAAGAGAGAGAAATTGACCATCTCAGTAAATTCAACCACATATTTAGATATCTAGATATCAGCAAAAAATTACAAGCAATAATAGGAAACAGGAATAGATGGACCTATTAAAGGAACAAACCAAATATCCTGATGAAATACAGAATAAAAGAAAACTAATCAATGATAATCACAAAAATCTCCTAAATCAATTTAAAGAATTGGAGGAAAATATGACTAAAGAGATTAAAAATATTGAGAAGACACTGGGTAAACAAAAAGAACAATTTGAAATCCTGCAAATAAAAATAACAGAGCTTATGGGAATGAGATACACGATGGAGGCAAATAAAAATACATTAGAGTGACACATATAGCAGATTTGAATTGCATGAAGACAAAATTAGTAATTTTATGAGCACGACATCAGAACTGGAAAATACAGAAGAACAGAAAAAGAAAAGAATGGAAGAAACTTGAACAAGGATTCAAGGAATTGAATGACAATTCAAAAACACAAAAATATACATGTCATCAGTGTCCCAGAAGAAGAGAATGGAATAGAGGCAGAAACAATATTTGAGGAAATAATGACTGAAAACTTCCCAACCCTTACAAAACATATAAATATCAATACCCAAGAAAGACAACGAACCTCAAACAGAATAAATCCAAATAAGACATCTCTGAGACACCTCCTATTCATACTGACATATATCAGAGAGAAAGAGAAGATTCTGAAAGCATCAAGAGCAAAGGAAAGAATCAAGTACAAAGGAACCTCAATAAGTGGTGACCTCTCATCAGAAACCATGGAGGCAAAAAGAAATTGGTATGATGTATGAAAAAGAAAAACTGCCAGCCAACAATTCTGTGTTGATTGTGAAAATCAGGGTGAGATCAAATTCTTCACAGAAACAAAAACTGAGAGAGTATGTTACCAAAAGACCAAAATTACAATAAATTTTAAAGGGAATGCTGATGACTGAAAGGAAAAAAAGAAGGGCAAGAGACTTGGAGATACGTGTAGAAATGAAGATTATTGGGAAGAGTAAATTAAAAAGTATAACTTCAGAGAATGGTAATATATAGACAAGGGACAGCCAAAGGACAAAATGGATGAAATAAGGAATACCTTTACAATAATAACTTTGAATGTTAATGGCTTGAACTCCTCATTCAAAAGACAAAGACTAATAGAATGGATTTAAAAAAATATGATCGATCTATATGCTGTCACCAAGATGGACTTGCTTTCAATATTGCCAAGAGTCATTCAGGTTGGCACTTTGGGTTCAGGCTGTTCCTATACTTAAGGAGAAGATGAGGCATAGGGATATGTACCCTCCATACCCACAGAAAGATCCCCCATTAGAAAACTTCCTTGAGCAAGAAATGAGTGTCTCTGAGAATCCAGTGAAACACATATTAATTTATGTAGGGTTTGTCTTTTATTAACCAGATTGCTTAGTTGGAGTTCTTTCCACATAAGAGGCTGTCAGTAGAGATAGTATCAAAGTAACTTCTAGTGAGAATTTTTTGCAATGGTGCAAAACTACTCTAACAACTCTAATGCTATATCTAACTCTAACTCTCACTGGCATACAAAGAAGAGAGCTGGATATTTTAATCCCCTTTACTCTTTTTATTCTGGAGCAAACACACTCATTAAACCTTAACAGGACCCAAAAACATTTTGAAGGTGTTCTGGTCACGGTAGTTAGAAGAAAAATTTCTAAGGAGTCTGCAAGGGACTGAAACTTAAACACATTGTTATATATTAAATGTCTATTGGAGCCCCTACACAAATTTTTCTCATTGGACAGGAAGGCATAAAGGTAAAAAGTGTTTTTAGATATTATTATTGATGAGGCGGCTAGAGATTGAAACAATGATTCTGTGATGGCCCCTATTTTCCTGACAAGTAGGAGGCCTAGTCTTCTGAGATGATAGGAGAATTTGTGGAATAAAGATTATAGAGAATTGGTACAAAATTGGAATGTATGCTAAGAAAAATGTACAGAAGAGGGAACTCTCTAGAACAACCAGAAACGTTTTTCAATGAATATTGAATACTGAGTTTATATTGGAGTTCATAATTGTAGATGGTACTCTCTAGAGTATAATTGCATAATTTTCTTATGCATTATCTTACATCTTTGGTTAAGGTGAAAAAAGTTGATCTATAAATTTATAGTTTAAATATTTCAATTGCTGTAGTGTGTTACACTGAAACAGAGAAGAGCTCTAATTTCATGTGGTTTTGTAGGGATTGCAAATTAGCCATTCTACACTATTTTAGAACCAGGACAATTTCAAAAGTTTATGCTAATTTGTACACTTATTAATACCAGTCTTTGTAAAGATAAATTTAGTCAATGAATTAGATGGTTTATGCTGCATTTTGCTGTGATAACACATGAATCCTGAAATCTGAATGGCGTAATTTACTCAATTTTATTTCCTGCTCAAGCAAAATCCACTGGAGTTTGTAAGATCCTCTAGGGCATTTTGCTCTGTGTAGTTATTCATAAATTCCCTCTGTGTATTCCTGCAATCTTGACACCTAATGTATGTCTTTCACATTTGTTGCAGCAAGGAAAAAGAATGCTAGAGTCCAGAATAGTGGCCCCTAACTGTTTTTTTCTGAGAGCAGAACACATCACTACTGCAATCTATTCATGTGGTCTCACTTAAATAGAAAGGAGATAAAAATATGGTGAGAGCACATGGATATTTGGCGGCCATCAAATAGATTAACTACCATTGGGAAAACTGCTTTCTCAGTTGAAGTGAATTCCTTATTAAACTATTGATTATTAATATGTATGCAAAATATATTTAACATAATACTTTGTTATTATAATGGATTAATTTGCCCTAATTCACTTCATTTGAAGTTAGAAGCGAAGTCACTAAGATTGGCAGGATTTCAGACCTGGACCTAATCTGGATCCTCTTATTTTATCTGGAATCCTTCATTTAGAATTGCAATTGAAGAGTGTACACCTCAAATAATCCCTGTTTCATTGTTCTGAAATGTATTTGCAGTTTTTTCTTTTCTATTCAAATTTTAAAGTGCAGAATCTCTGGCTTGTTCTTTCAGATATCATCAGCTCTTTTTTTATCTGTTGCTTTTGTTCCTATCAGAAAAGATACAAATTCATGCATTATAAATTATTTTTGTTGTTGCAGTGCTGGGGAGGCTGTCTTTGAAAGAAAAAGGGCTCTGCAAATATCTTCTACCTGGGAAATATGAGTATGGATGCTCTATGACTGTACCTGGAAGACATTAATATACATCATTATCTAACAGAAGAGAAAATAATTTATTCTGGGCTTTGGCCAAATTAAAATGAAAATTTCACTCCTTCTAATTGTGAGATAGCAGCATTAACTTTTGTGTGAGTCTTGCCAGAATGACTTTCTGTCATTTTCCCAATCCCATATATTTCTGGTACTCTATACTTTTCACAATAATGTCTACTCTAAATTTAGCAGCTGGGGTTAAAACTATGAATTTTCAAGAAAATTTTATCTATCATGGCTTTTGTTTAAATATTTTAAAAATATTTGGCAAATTGGCTATATAATATACACCAAGAGCTTTCCACAGAATTGTTCTACTGAATAAATAAAGCTATGGATTTATCAGCATACTGACAATTTTATGTTAATTCACAATGCCCCTTTGACCAATAATTTGTACATGTAAAACTTTTATAAATGCAAGAGAATTTAGTCATCATTTAATGAAATATTCATATTGCATGAAAGAGGAAACAGTAAAGATTCCAGACAGCTCAGAAATAAAATATAAAAACCCGCATATTCTGACTGCAAGACCCATGCCTTTTTATTAGCTATACTTATTAAATTATGAATAGATTTTGTTTCATGCTATCATGTTAGTTGTTACCAGTGATCACTTTTGTCTCCAGAATTTTTTCACATCAGTTCTTTTTCACCTCTACATTTCTGAGTGTGTATATTAAATGTTTAAAAATTGTGGTTTTTGTAGTATAAAATGTGGCCTCTAATTATCAATGGGGAGTTTTTCATAGATCAAAGGTACACAAACATACAGGCCCACAGATTAAGATGACCAAGGATATATGAGAGCCACAGGTGGAAAGAGCACTCTGCTATGCTTCAGACCTGGGAGTCCCAAGGAGAAAAATGATGAAGATAAAAGGAGTGATAAGAATAGAAAAACTGAGCATACACAACAGCCCACAGAGGGCTACAACAAGGAGTCCAAAGATATAAATATTAGTGCAGGTGGGTTTCAACAGAGGGTAAAGATCACAGGAAAAATGGGCAATGACATTGGAGTGGCAGAAGGACAATCAGATCACAAAATGGATTTGAATCAGGGCATAAAGTAATTCCCAGTCCCAGGACCTGGCTGCCAGGAGGCCACTAACTCACTGGTTCATTGTGATGATGCAGTGCAGGGACCTGCAGGTGGCCATGTAGCAGTAATAGGTCGTCACCAGGACCAGAACGGACTCAACTCCCACAAAGAAATTCTCTGCAAACAGCTGAGTCATGCAACCATTGAAGGAAATAATTTTCTTCTAATTAAGTCAAATTCATTTTGGGGCCTGAGGTAGAAGAAGGAGTCATCAAAATGGACAGGAAAAACAGAAAATGAACCTAGGGGAGCCCAGGCTGGGCTACTAGTGAGGGTCACCACAATGAGTAGATCACCTGTCAGGGTGAGAAAGTAGATCATTGTAAACTCAACAAACAAGAGGATCTCCATGCCCAGGTTCTGTGTCATGATGAGCATGATAAATTCTGTAATATTGTATCTTGTTCCATGAATTGAGGTTTGCATATAGATAATTGATTTATCTGAAAATAGTTTGCAATGGAAGTAGTTCAATATAGATCAAGAAAATAATATCTGCCAGATGATTTGTTTCATGTAAGATAGTTGTAAACCACTGTGAGATAAATCCCAGACTTAAAATTGTGCCATATCATTGCATTTTGAACACAGAGCCCTCCTCTGCGCACGCTCGCACGCGCGTGCGCACACACACACACATACCCTGAGTAATTTTGATAATGGTTGACATGCCAGGCATATCTCCTACTAATCATACATGGATGGATCATTATCCAACCACTGCCATCATCTTCTCTGTCACAGAAAATGAGGAATAAAAAGACCACCAGTAAGTATGATCAGAAACTTGGATTATAGGCTTTTATAAAAAGTGCCGTGTGCCGTGTGCCGTTACAATGACTCCTGCTAATGAGGCTAAGATGCAACAATTTTTATTTGTATTCTTTTCACCTTATTTCAGGGTGGATTTAAAACAACAGGTTATTTCTGTTTGAAATTAGGGATGCTTTACTGATAGTTCAGAATCAACTGAAATCAGTGAGTATTTGAGATGCATATAGATAGACCTTGACATATTTGTGCGCTCATGCTACATTGAACCACAATTGTCTAAGAACACCAAATTCTTTTTTTTAAGATTTATTTAATTTTTTAATTTCTCCCCACTCCCTCAATGTTTGCACTTGCTGTGTCTGTTCATCTTTCTTGTTTCTTTAGGAGGCACCGGGAACCAAACCCAGGAACTCTGATGTGAATGGGAGGTGCCTAAACACTTGAGCCACCACCTTTCCCTGCTTTGTTGTGTCTATCATTATCTTTTTCTTCTTGTGTCTCTTGTTGCATCAGCTTGCCACACCTGCCTGTCACAGTAGCTTGCTGTCTCCTTTAGAAGGCACTGAGAGCAAACCAGGGACCTCCCATGTGGAAGGTGGGAGCCCAATCACTTGAGCCACATCTGATCCCAAATACCAAATTCCTTATTGAAACCTCTGTGAAAAGGGTGTCCTGAAAAGGTTAAAACAGACACCATGATGGAATCAGCTATTCCCCTAATTGATTTGAAAGAATGGCAGTCGCTATTTGTGGATGTGCAGTTATATTTAAAGTTCAGGGATATTTTGCAAATCAACATTCACTTTAAGGAAGATTATGTAATGTTCTCTGGATATGTTATAAAAACAGATAACTTTAACACAAAAGAAAAAAAGCATCATAATATATTGGACAGAGACTGTTCTTCAAAACATACGGATTATTTTTGCTTTCTGGTTTCAGTGAGCAGTACCTATGTTATGTTGTGTATGGTCTTTCATTACCTCAGCCTAAAATTTTTCATAGATAATATTGCAAAAATTACAAAGGACAAAGAGAAATTGAAGGACATTGTTACTACTTAGATCAAAATTTGTATCAAAAATGTAAAAATATAGTTTTCTAAACATTTACAAATAATGCATAAAAGAAAAAAATTAAAATAATACATATGAAAATTATTATCCTTGAAATAATTGCTCAATATATCAAGAGAGAAATGAACTAAATAAGGATATCAATCAACTAAGTATTCATCTCAAAAAGCAAAACCACCAATTACATTAGGACAATGTTTGAATGCAGAAATCAATACAGAGGGGCGGATGTGGCTGAAATGGTTGGACATCCATTTCCCACATGGAGGGACCTGGGTTCCATCCCTGGACCTCTGGGTAAAATAAAAGAAACAATATAGAAGGCGTGCGGGCCACCAGGCCCTGCATGTAGGCACTCTGTCAGGCCCTGTGAGGGGGTGAGCCTCCAGACCACATGAGCAGGTAAGCCCCTCAGGTCCCATAAGTAGATGAGCCCCCAGCCCCGACACCTGGGTGTGCCAGGCCCTGCCAAACCATGCAGGAAGATGATGATGTTACAGGAGAGTGACACTAGGGAGATCCAAAATGAGATGACCGAAAAACCAAGAAATGAGGTGGTGCAGGTGGCAGAATGCCTCTCCCCCACATCAGATGTTCCCAGGATCAAATCCCAATGAAGACAGGAGGAGAAGGATGAGAAGAGAGGGCAGGAAACAGACCCAGAGAATTGCCTAGTGAATGGACACACACACAAAAAAAACAGGAAAAATGAGGGGAGTGGGGCTTAAAATGGATAAAAGTAAAATAAATAAATATATCTTAAAAAAGAAATCAATACATTAATTATCTATAGAAAATATTAGATCTTATATATAAAATTTAAAAAAACATTGTTTTCAAAAAATACAGTTAAAGCATATAAGCTCAATATAATCAAGTATAATCAAGTCCCAAAGGACATCAATTTAATGACTACTTTTAAAAATTGTGAAAATGACAGTGGGGATAATATAAGCTTTGTAGTCACTAACAGGCATTTTTCAAAACAAAATAAATTTTCCCTTCATAACAGCATCAAAAAGGAAAAAATATATATAACTAAAAAATAAAAATAAATCTTGTTCATTAAAACCTTAAATTATAGCATAAATCTGTTCAAATACATAAATACAAAATAATAAATATCTGATGTCTAGATGGACATTTTAACCAAATTGCAGTGATATAAAACATAGGGCAAATATCATAAGTTCAACTAGATAAAGTCATGGAATATCCTTGATATAAGTAACATAATTTTTATGGCCAACTATTTCTATAAATAGCATTTAGGAGGATAAGTCTAATCACAATATTATTAAAAATGTGCAAAAAAGTAATGAAAAAAAATGAAACATCAGAAATCCTCTGTTTTAAAAGTAAAGAAATGCAATGTAAAATTTAAAACATTTAAATGACAAAATAACAAAAATAAATGAGAACTCTATTATCCAGTACTGGTGAGTGTTGGTGACATAAAATAATCTAGATATAAATTTGATTCTCTATGATACGGGCTTTATTATTGATCATAACCTTTTTCCAGTATTCCTTACATATTTGAATCTGTTCTAAATAAAATATACTGGCCAAACTTAAGCATGCAGGTTTTATTTCACATTTTTTAAATAATAGCAAAAAATGCAGACAACCAAAATGTCTAAATAAAGGTGGACAATTAAATGAATTAGAATATGTAATTTAAACTGTCAGGTTCACACTAAAGTGTTTTGTAAGAAGAATTAATGATGAGGAAGTTACTTTCAATATAGTACTGAGTGGAAAATTCAGATATAAACATTTATATATTAGGCTATCAAGTGCATACAATGGCATATGTTACATATAAAAGTTTCTAAAGAATACATTAAAATAAATAGTGCTATTTGAATTATGGTATTAATTGAAATTATTGTGGGCTTCTATTATAAATTTTCTGATGATACTTTTTTCCAAAAGAATATATTGCTTTTATAATCAGTAAAACAATTTAATATGTCATTGTATTTTCTTATCTCTGGTATCAGTCCATACTACTTTGAGTGATTGCTTTTCTAAGTAGATGGGGCTATGACAATCTTAACCTTCAATGATAGTTGGAATATATGTATAAATATGACAATTGTAAATTAAATCCAGTTTCACCTTGAGAGGAAAAATACCAATAAAAAAGCCACAGCTTGAACCTTCCTGTCTGAATGTGTTTGGAGAAGTAGCAGATTCAATCTATGCCAAGACCTCTTATTTTTAGAGAATATTTTGTATGGATTTAGCAACCACTAACCCATCATTAACTACTGCTTTGCAGATCATCTATTTTTAACTTAAGTATAATATTTATTTTCCTCAATTAGTCAAATTGAAAATGATTGCTATGAGAGACTTCCTAAATAAATACAAATTCATATGCTGAGATTATCTTGCTCTGTATGCTCACCCAATTCTGTGAATATGGGCCACCAGCATTCCAGCTCAGAAGAAAATTCCTTCAGCCAGAACCTCCAGATATTTACTATTCAAAAGAAATTGATGAGACAACACCTAATCATTGGAATTGGTTAAATTATGTTAAGATTAGGGCTTTGATTTGACCACATCATTAGCACATGCAGGGTTGAGTCTCTGTCCCCCTTGGTAGACTGCATAAATGGATGCTCATTCAAGAACATGTGGAAATAGAAATACACAGAAAAAGACAAAGCAGAGGAGATAACTTAGTTCTGACACTGGAGCCTTGGGGAGAGTTGAGCCATCTGCCTTATAGTTTACAGCTGACTTTGTGAAGAGACCAGAGCAACTGAGCCTGGAAAGAAATGAGCCTGGGAAGAGAGATGAGGCTTATGCCAGCTGAGATCAGAAGAAACTGGATCCACAGAGCATTAAGATGGAAGAGGAAGGATGAACCCCCACAGACATGACCAGCCACCTTTTGTACACACATGGCAACAGTCTTTGGGTGAGAATGAATCTGTTATGGTGCCTTGAGTTGGATTCTTTAGGGCCTTGTGACTGTAAGTTTCTACCCCAAATACATACCCCTTATAAAAACCAACAGATTTCTGGTACTTTGCATCAGCACCCTTTGGCTGACTAATACAGTACTCATGGGCCAAATGTACACAAATATACAGGGCACAAATGTAAGCTGTCCAGAGTAATATGGGAGACACTGGTGGAAAGAACAATCCACTGTCTGTCAGAGCTTTCAATTCTATTAGGGCAAAGAATAACTACATAGGAGATGGTTAGAATAGAAAACTGAGCATGCACAGAAACCCATTGATGGCAACAAGAAAGGATGTGTGTGTCATGCAGGAAAGCTTCAGCACAGGATAAATATCATGCTTGTAATGGTCAGTGACATTGGGGCCATGGAAGGGTAACCACACAATGAAAAGGATTTGAATCAGGGCATGAAGAAATCCTCCAGCCCAAGACATGACCATAAGGAGGCTACACACCTACTGCTTCATTGTGATCATGTAGTGCAGAGATCTGCAGATGACCACATAGTGGTCATAGGCCGTCACCATAAGCAGGATGATCTCAGCTCCCACAAAGAAATGTTCCACAAAAAGCTGAGTCATGCATCCACTGAAGTTTTATTCTGAGAAAGTAAGTCAAATATCATTTTGGGGGCTTGATAGATGAGAAACACACAATCTATGCAATATAAGAAAGAGAAAATAGTATACATAGGGCATCCCAGGGCTGAGCTGGAGATAATTGTCACTATAATGAGTAGGGTACCTACCAGGATGTGTAAGCAGATGAGTGTAAACATGACAAATGAGAGTTTCTGGATTTCTGAGTTTTGTGTCAGTTTGAGCAGGATGAATTCTATCATGTTATTCAGTGCTTGATGAATCCAGTTTGTCATTTCAATAAAAAGATTTGTCTGCAAATAGCACAGGGATTCATATGGTGATAGATGAATTTTGATCAAGCAAATAATATATCTGTCATGATTACATTTCCTGTAAGATTAATGAAAACTCCTGAGCAGATAAATCCTGGCCTTAAAGTTAGGTCATTTTATTAATCATATACTGAATAAAAAGCCCTCTTCTGTACACACACACACACACATACACATACACAGAGGGAGCAAGTTTTATGACTGTTGTAATGCCAGGCACATCTCCTGCAATTCAACATGGATAGATCCTTTCCAATCACTACTATAGTATATTCTGCCACAGATATACGTGAAAAAAGAAGCCTGTAAGGAGTAGATTAGATTGAATTATCAGTACCTACTGCCTTGATCTTTTCTCCTCACACCAGCTGATAAGGCTAAGCTGCAGATTTGGTTATCCTTGTTAACTCTACCTTGTTTCAGGGTGAAAAGAAAGCATCAAGTGATTTCAACATGAAATTAAGGATGATGTAGTGATTTTAGAATCAACAGAAATGAGTACATATTTGAGACTGCAGTAAGGTACGCCCTGACAGGTTTGTTAGCTTGTGCTACATTGAAACAGAATTACATTATACAACAGATTATTTTTGGAAAACCTGTGGAGGAATGATATCCTTTGGAGAATAAATCAAGCAGCATGATGCAATGTATATACCACAAAATTATTTGAAACTCCTGAATTCACAATAGCGGAACTTAAGTTATATTTATATTTCATGGGTATTTTTCAAATCAATATGTATCTTTAGGAAAATTATGAAATGCTCTCTTGGGAATATGCTATGAAAACAGATACTTCAATTTGAGAAAACAAAGGAACCATAATTTATTAGACAGAGCATACTCTTTAGAATAGACAGACCATTTTTGCATTCTGTTTTCACTGATAAGTTGTCATGTGAAGTTTGAATGGCCCTTTTCATTACCAAGTCTAAACTTTTTCATATACAATGCAAGAATAATAACAAAAGGGCATAGAAGATTGAAAAATATTGTTCTGTTTTGTGAACGTTTTTATCCTAAAGGTAAAGATATAGTATTCTATATATTTTCAAATAATTGATGAATGAAAATAGTATAAACTTTAATATTCTTCCAGTTCAAAATTTTCTCATAATATCAAGAAGGCAAATAAATGTTCTAAACCAGACTATAAATGAACTAAATACTAAACTCATGAAGTTAAAAATAACTACCAGTAATAGTAAGATAAAGTTTGAATGCAGAAATAAACACATCAGAAAATAGAAAAATATTTGATTTCATAAATAAAATCAAAATCTTATTGGTATTTTAAAAATACTATTTAAATTGATGAATGCAGATAAGGTTGAATAAGAATTAATTATGGTCAATTCCCTAAACAGATATTAATTTAAAGAATAATGAAAATAATATTATGGGAAATGGCTGTGACTCAAGTAATTGTGCTCCTGTTTATTATATGGAGGTCCTGTGTTCAATCCTGGGATCTCATGGTAAAAAAAGAAAAAAGACATCCCAGACCTGCATGGCATGGAGAGGTGCAGGCCCCCATGCAGTGAAGTGGCACACCAAAAAGACGATGACACAAGCAGTTAGAAAAACTGAGAATAATAAGTTTTTCAATAACTAATAGGCAGTTTTGAAGTAGTAAGTCTTTTCTGCATATTATCACCAAAAATGTATATGAAAGAAATAAGGTAAAAAAAAAATAAAAGTATTAAATATTAAAACCTTAAAAAATATAAATCTGTTTAAAAATAGAAAACAATGGGATAAATATGTATATGTCTTTATGGAAAGGGATTGTTAGGCAAAAACTGTATAAAATATAGGACAAATATGAGAGCTGCAATACATGAAGATATTAGTTTGCCAAAGGGCTGCCAATATAAAGAGCCAGAAATTTATTGTTTTTTTTTTCTCATTAGCAATATAATTTATAGTTTTTCTTAGTTTTTTTTTTTAATTTTTAAATTTTTTTAAAAAGATACTTAGATTACATACATGTTATACAAAAAATATAGGGGTTCCCATATGCCCCACCTCCCACACCTCCTAAAGCCTCCCAATAAACATCCTTCATTAGTGTGGCACATTAATTGCAATTGAGAAACATCCTGTGGCTTTGCCATTAAGAATGGACCACAGGTCACATTGTAGAACATACTCTCTCCCACACAGGTCTGCATGTTATATGATGGTATAAAATGGCCTTTATCTGTCAATGCATTGTCACTTAGGACAATTCCCAAGTCCCAAAAAAGCCCCTGTATTACAACTGCTTTTCCCTCTCCTTGCCCCCAGAGCCTGCAGTGACTACTGGCTCCACATCAATGTTGTAATTTCTTCCATTGTTTGAAAAACAATATGTCTATAGTAGAATACAAGTAAGACCACTCTAGTCCATAGCTCTTTCTCCCATCCTAAGGAGGCTGGGATGGTGATGTCTGCTCCACCTCCAATTGAAAGAGCATTTATATCCCATGGGGAAGATGGATAGGAATATCCTGCCTCCAGAAAATATCTTTCTGAGAGTGCTCAATTTCCTTAATACATATCAGTGAGGTCATGTACTGATCATCCTTCAATGCCTGGCTTGCTTCACTCCACATAAGGTCTTCAAGACTCATGCATGTTATCCCGTGTGTTAGCACTTTATTCCTTCTTACAGCTGAGTAATATTCCATTGTATATATGTACCATATTTTGTTTATCCATTCATCTGTTGATAAGGACCTGGGTTGATTTCAACATTTGGCAAGAATGAACAATGCCACAAAGAACATTGATATGCATATATCTGTTCGTGTCTTTGCTTTCAATTCTTCTGGGTATATACCCAGCAGTGGAATCGTTGGATCATATGGAAGTTCTATAGTTAGTTTTTGGAGGAACCACCAAACTGTTCTCCTTAGTGGCTGGACCATTCTACAATCCGCCCAGCAGTGGTGAGGGCTCCCATTCCTCCACATCCTCTCCAACACTTATAGTATGCTGGTATTTTTTATTTTAATAATTTATTTATCCCAATATAGACAAAATGTTGTTATTTCAATGTGTAATTAATATGTTAGTGAAAATTGTTAGTGATATATTTTATGTAAATATATATTACGTTTATGGAACATCTCAATTCAAATGCTAAATTTTTATTGAATGTACTTGATCTGTATTTAGATTTCATAAAATTTGTAGTTGAAAAAGTAGATTCACATATCCAAGTTGTTTCAGACACACTTAAAAGTTTGCAATAACTGCATCATGTATGATTTTTTAAATTTAAATGTATTAAAATCAAATAAAATGTAAAAATTTTAAAAAGTACAAGAACCAGGCTGATGGTGATGGTAAACTGGGTGGTGAACAACCCAGATGGTCCCATCAGCTCCTGCCAGAGACTCCAGAAAGTAGTTTGTGTGCTCCTGCAGCATGCTCCATGTGTCCACTGAGGCTCACACCAGCTCCTTTCCTGCCACAGACAGTGTGGCCATGGTCAGCAACAGCCTCAAGTGATCAAGGTAAAAAGATGACCAGACAACAACAAAAAATTATGAACCATACTAAGAAACAGGAAGATATGAACCAGTCCAATGAACAACCTAAAACTCAGGAAGAGATGCAGAACATTGAACAATGAATCAAAGCTGTCCAAACAAAGATCATGGGCTAACTTAATGAAGGCAAGGAAGAAATTGAGGATATTAAGAAGACACTGGGAAAGCATACTGAAGAAATTGTAAATATACACAAAAAAACAGATATGATGGTGATTAATGGCACAAAACAAGAAATCAAAAACACTGGAAGCACATAACAGCAAATTTGAACAGGCAGAGGAAAGAATTAGTGATGTGGAAGACACTATATCTGAAATCAAACAGATGGTACAACAGATAGATAAAAAGATAGAAAAAATCCAGCAGGGATTTAGGGAATTGAACAACAAGACAAAATGCAGAAACATATGCATTATAGGCATCTCAAAGGAAGAGGAGAAGGGAAATAAGACAGAAGTGTTGGAAGAAATAATGGCTGAAAACTTCCCAAGTCTATTGTGGAAGAAGAATATACATATTCAGGAAACACAGCACACTTCAAACAGTATAAATCCCAACAGGTCTATTCCAAGACATATACTTGTCAAATGGTCCAATGCACAAAGCGAAGAGAAAATACTGAAAGCAGCAAGACAAAAGAGAACCATTTACATACAAGGGATGCTCAATAAAATTAAGTGCTGGTTTCTCATCTGAAACAATGGAAGCAAGAAGGCGGGAGTATGACCTGGTTAAGGTACTAAACGAAAGAAATTTCCAGCCAAGATTCTCTATCCAGCAAAGATGGCATCAAAAAAATGATGGAGAGCTCAAAATATTCACAGATAAACAGAAATTAAGAGGGTATGCCAATAAGAAACCTGCTTTTCAAGAAATACAAAAGGGAGTTCTGCAGGTTGAAAGGAAAACACAGGAGAGAAAGATTTGAAATAGAGTGTAAGAACAACTAAAAAGGCAAACAGAAATAAAAACAACATATGACCACATAAACCCAAAGAAAATATAGCTAATGTAAGTAATTCCTTGAGAGTAATAACACTGAATGTTGATGGATTAAACTCACCAGTTAAGAGACACATACTAGCAGAATGGATGAGTAAATATGATCCATCTGTATGCTGTCTATAAGAAACCCACCTTAGACCCAGGGATACGAGGATCTGAAAGTGAATGGCTGAAAAACAAACTTACAAACAAACAATAACCAGAAAAGGGAAAGGGGGTACCTATACTAATATCAGAAAAAATAAATGTTGAATTCAAAATTTTTGTAAGAGACAAAGACGTATACTATATATTAGTAAAAGGGGTAATCTTTCAAGAAGAAAGAACAATCATAAATATTTATGTACCTAACAAGGTCACCACAAAATTCATGAGGCAATCACTGCGAATTATATGCCTCTATAATTATGGTGGGGCACTTTAATACATCATTATCACCATTAGACAGAACATCTTGACAGACAATCAAAAAATAAATGGATTTTGAATAATACATTAGAGGATAGGGGCCTAATAGACATATACAGAGCACTACACCCAAATAAAGCAAGATATACATTCTTCTCTAGTGCATATGGATCATTCTCCAAGATAGACCACATACTAGGCCACTCAAAATTTTCAATTAATTCAGAAAGATTGGAATTTTACAAAGTAATTTCTCTGACCACAATGGAATGAAGCTAGAAATCAGTAAGGGCCAGTGAACCAGATTAAGCACAAAGATAAGGAAGTTAAACAACTACTTTTAGACAAACATTGGGTCAAGGAGAATATCTCAAAAGAAATCAGTAACTACCTTGAAATGAATGAAAATGACAACACAATATATCAAAACCTATGGGATGCAGCAAAAACTGTACTGAGAGGGAAATTTGTAGCCATAAATGCATATATCAAAAAAGAAGAAAGAACTAAAATAGAAGACCTAACGGCACACCTGGAGGAACTAGAAAAAAGAAAACAAACTAATCCCAGAGGAAGAAGAAAGAAAGAAATCATAAAGATCAAAGCAGAATTAATGAAATATAAAATAAGCAAGCAGTAGATAAAATTAAAAAACCAAAAGCTGGTTCTTCAAGAAGATCAATAAAATTGACACATCCTTTGCTAGACTAACAAAGAAAAAAAGAGAGAAGATGTAAATACACTAAATAAGAAATGAGGAAGTGGATATCACCACTGACTCCACAGAATTAAAGAGTATCCAAACAGGATATTTTGAAAACTTATATTCACAGGAATGATTATTTAGAGGAAATGGACAAATTCCTAGAAACACACAAAGAGCTTACATTGATGAAAAAAGAAACTGATGAGCTCAACAGACCAATCACAAGTAAAGAGATAGAATCAGTCATCATGAACATCCCAATTAAGAAGAGCCCAGGACCAGAGGGCTTCAAACGTGAATCTACTAAACATTCCACAAAGACTAACAATAATCCTACTTAAACTCTTCCAAAAATTCAAAGTAGAAGGAACATTGCCTAACTCATTCTATGATGCTAATATTACCATAATATCAAAGCCAAACAAAGATGCCACAAGAAAGGAAAATTAAAGACCAATTTCTCTAATAAACCTAGATGTTAAATCTTGGACAAAATACTTGCTAATCATATTCAACAACACATCAAATGCATTATACACCATGTCCAAATGGGTTTCATCCTGGGAATGCAAGATGGTTCTTCTTATGCAAGGGTGGATAAGAAAATCAATCAATGTAATACTGGTGTACATAAATTGATTGAAGAAAAAAATCACATGATATTCTCTATAGATGCAGAAAAAGCATTTGACAGAATACACCACCCTTTCCTGATAAAAACACTGCAGAAGATAGGAATAGAAGGAAGCTTTCTGAACATGATAAAGTGTATATATGAAAATCCCACAGGTAACATCCTATACAATGGTGAAATCCTAAACGCTTTCCCTGTAAGATCAAGAACAAAACAAGGATCCCCACTATCACCACATCTATTTAACATTGTGTTAGAAGTAGTTGTTTAAGCACTGAAACAAGAAAAACATGTAACAGTCATTGAAATTGGAAAAAGAAGAAGTAAAAATTCCACTATTTGCAGATGACATGATGCTACACATAGAAAGCCCTGAAAATTCTACAACAAAGCTTTTAGTACAACAAAGCTACTGAACTCTAAATGAGTTCAGTAAAGTTATAGGCTATAAGATCAAAGCACAAAAATAAGTAGCATTTCTGTACATCAATAATGAGCAATATAAGGAGGAAATCAAGAAAAAAATTACCATGTCTAAAAGAATCAAATACCTAAGAATAAATTTAACTAAATATGTAAATAACTTATACACAGAAATCTACACAATGTTGTTAAAGGAATCAAAAAAGAATAAATAAAAGGAAGAATATTCCCGGTCATGGATAGGAAGATTAAATACCATTAAGATGTCTATCCTACCCAAACTAATCTACAGATTTAATGCAATTTCAATAAAAAGCAACACAGCATTTTTTACTGAATTGGAAAAACTAACTCTTTAATTTATTTGGAAGGGCAAGAGACCCTGAAGAGCCAAGTGCTTATTGAAAAATAAAAAATGAAAATGGAAGAGTCACACTACCTGATTTTAAAACATAATAGAAAGCTAAAGTGGTCAAAACTGCATGGTATTGACACAAGGATAGAAATACCAATGGAACCGGATTGAGAGTTCTAATACACATCATCACATAAAGAGTCATCTGATATTAGACAAGGCCACCAAGCCCACTCAACTGGGAGAAAATTGCCTCTTCAATGAATGGTGCTTGGGGAACTGGATATCCATATCCAAAAAATGAGAGAGGAACACCATCTCACACCTTATACAAAAATCAACTCAAGATGGATCAAAGATCTAAATATAACAGTCAAGACCATAAAGATTTTGAAAAATAATGTAGGTAAGCATATACAGGACATTGTAACAGGAAATGGTTTTCTGAACTTTGCACTCAAAGCACAAGCAGTGAAAGAAAAAATAGATATGTGGAATCTCCTGAAAACTAAAAACTTTTGCACCTCAAAGGAAGTTATCAAGTAAGTAAAAAGGCAGCCTAACCAATGGGAGAAAATGTTTGGCAACCATGTATCTGATAGGAGCCTAATATCCACCATATATAAAGAAATCCTACACCTTAGCAATAAAAAAGCAAACATCCCATTTAAGAAATGGGCCAGTGACTTGAAAAAACACTTCTCCAAGAAAGAAATATAAATGGATTAAAAGCATATGAAAAGATGCTCAACATCACTATTTATTAGGGAAATACAAGTCAAAACTACAATGAGATACCATATTTCACCCATTAGACTGGCAGCTATTAAAAAAAGAGAGGACTACAAGTGTTGGAAAGGTTGTGGAAGAAAGGGAACCTTCGTCCACTGCTGGTGAGAATGTAGAATGATGCAGCCATTGTGGAGGACAATTTGGCAGTTCCTCTAAAAACTAACTATAGAACTGCCTTATGACTGAGCAATTCCACTGCTGAGTATATACCCAGAAGAACTGAAAGCAAGTACATGAACAGATATATGAAAACCAATGTTCTTAGCAGCATTATTCACTATTGCTAAAAATTGGAATCAACCCAAATGATCAACAACAGCTGAATGGATAAACAAAATGTGGTACATACATACAATGGAATATTACTCAGCTGTAAGAAGGAATACAGTGCTAACAAATGGGATAACATAGATGAATCTTGAGAACCTTATGTTGAGTGAAGCAAGCCAGGCACTGAAGGACAAATATTACATAGCCTCACTGATATGAATTAAGCAAATTGAGTAGACTCAGAGAGGTATTATCTGGAAGATAGGTTTACAGGAAATAGAAAAGGAAAGGAAGATTGTGAGCCAATGTCCATACAGACAAAATCTTTGATAAGGTGGAAGTGTGTAGTTGGGCAATGAAGGGATATGACAAGAGTGTGGTGATACTATTGGGTTTGGTGGTGCAGGTTTGACAGGGGTTTAGATTATGGAGTGTGGGTTGGACAGTCCCTGGAGCCTGAGGAAATGTTGGGGGCAGAACCAGGTGAACACAGGCGGTTGGTGGGTATTTGGTTGAAAGTACATAGTTGGAAATGTACTTTTGGCAATAAGACAAGGAAGGGTTACTGGTATAAGGTGTTGGATGGGGGGTCATTAGGGACAGAGTGCACCTGGGGCAGACTTCAAGGGAGAATGTGAGTGATCATTTTGTCACAATGTGTTATGTAATGAGTGGGAAGGAGTTGCACTCCAATCATGGGGACGACCGATACGCTCACAGAGGGTGAGAGTTTCTCAAGAGCATGGGCAGATCCTAATGGGGGAGGACAAACCAGTGTGTCAAGACCTCAGTGTAAATTCAAGTAACTATGAATCTTGTCATACAAGGAGTCAAGCCGGTGGTTGCCCTGGGCTCTGAGGTGAGGTTTAGGGAGGATTTTAGTAGGCAATGAAAGGCAATGGAAGTATTCTACATGATCTTGTAATGATGGACACAGGCCATGTTAAATTTCATCAAACTTTTATAAAGTGTGCAGTCTAAAATGTAAATCATAATGTAAATCATTGACCATGGTTAGCAGCTATGGTTCATTATTTGTATATCAGTTGTAACAAATGTACCATCCACATATAAAAAGGTATTAATATGGGAAGGGGGAAATGGTTGATGATGTTGGGTATATGGGAGTCCCCTGTATTCTGTAAGTGACTTGACTGTGACCTAAAACTTCTTTGAAAGCAAAATGAAAAAAGTAAGAAAGTGGGGAATAAATGGAAGAAAATGTCACTGTGCAAACAGGACAACAGATATTAGAGTGATAAAACACAAAATGCCAAAAAAATTAAATATTTTTCATTATTTTTTAATATCTCAATTTTTAAATTTTATTTCAATTTTAGTTTTTTAAAATTTTTTACATATTTTATTTCTTATATTTAAACCTATAATTATTATCTCACTTTCCTATTAATAGCATTTGGTTATTTTATTGGTTTCATTTTTGAATAAGTTTTGGATCACAGAAGGGTTACAACTTGGGCAGGGGAGGATCATTGGTGGGGTGTCAGTGATGTGGGATACATGGGAGGAAGTTAACCTGGACATACATAAACGGTATATAAATATGTTCAAATGTTCATAGGGCATTTTCACAGTGGGTGAAGATCCACACAGTAACAGAAAGAATGCTGAATTCCCATCCAGCAGAGCTCTGCCACATTCTCTAATGAAACAGCAACAATCTCCCAAATACAGGGGCAATGACTAATGTAGGAGGAATGTCCATTCATGGGCCCTTGATATTGATGAATATGATTATGAGCCTTTGCTCTTAGCCTAGTGTTATAAGGTGCCTAAGAGTTACCACCTGAGAGCCTCCGGTTGCTCAAATGTGGCCTCTTTCTAATTCAATCTCAGCATATATATGCATTCACTCCCCCCCCCCCCCCAGGGTGGGACATGTCTCCTGCGGATGAGCCTGCCTGGCCCTGAGGGATTACTACAATTACCAACTGGCAATGCATCTGGAAAAATACCTAAAATAAAAGAGGGAAAATGTAAAGGCAAATGAGCTTATATGGCTTAGAGTCTTCAAAGTGAGTTGGGAGGTCATCCCAGAAGTAACACTTATGCACATCTCAGCAAGATCTCATCGACTTCCAAAGTAGATACTACCCCAAATATTGGGGCTCCTAAGGGCTCTGGAGATACTCATGTCTATGGTCATGGCAGATAGCTCTGGAGTTTGGGGCCTTGCCAGTGGGCTCTACTTTGGAGTTTGTGCTCCTGAGAGTGACAGAGTTGGACTCTGTTATGACTTCCCTACACATGGCTCATCTGTCCCTTCTATTTGAACCTATAGTTGGTGCTGAAGTTGGTAGGTGTATGGCAAAATGTCCAAGAGACTTAAATCTTTGGGCTGTACATGTGCCAGCTGGACCCTGTGCCTCAACAGAGTTGCTACACCAACTCCCCAGTTCATTGGACTTACCCTGGAAAACTAACAAGGAGTGAAGATGGACATCGGCCATAATAAGGAAATGAGAGACCTACAACTACAAGCAAGAGAGTCCCATCCATCAGCTTTATGGAATCAAAGCCCCCTCTCAACTAGATGTGGAGTGGACATCACCATCCCAGGATCCTCAGAATTGGGGAATGAACTATGGAGTAGAGTGGACTTATTGATATTCTACTATAGACTTATGGTTCTAGCAATGGAAGAAATTACAAAATTGATGTGGAGGCATTGGCCACTGGAGTCTCTGAGGGCAGGGAAAAGGAAAGACAGGTTTAATCCAGGGGCATTTTCTGGACATGGGAACCATCATTAATGATAGTACAATGACAGATACAGGTTATTGTATATCCTTCCATAGCCTACAGAATTGTGTGGGAGAAAGTGTAAAGTACAATGTGTACTATAATCCATGATCAGTGGCAATGTCCCAAAATGCATTCATAAATTGCAATGGAATAATCACTCTAATGAAGGATGTTGTTTATATGGGAAAATGTGGGAGTTATGGGGAGCAGGGCGTATGGGAATCCCTATATTTCTATGTAACATTTATGTAATATAAGTATCTTTAAAAAAATATTTTTAACAAACCTCTAACTCCTTTCTCTGCAGTGTGGTTTCTCTGTGAGTCCCCACCCACCAAGGGAGCAGGGTCTCAATGGCCTACTGTATGTGTATTTGTCATTGCAATTCATTCAGGACAATTTTCCAAGTCCCCAAAATCCTCCGATATTACAACTGTTTTCTTTCTCGCTGCCCAAAGAACCTACAGTGGCCAATGCTTCGATATCAATGATATAGTTTTTTCCATTGCTAGTATCACAATGAGTCTATAATAGAAAGCCAGTAAGTCTACTTTAGTACATAGTTCATTCCCCAATCCTGATAATTCTGGGATGGTGATCTCCACTACTGCATCATACCACTGCCTTCTTAACTCCATGGTTTCTGATGAGAAATCAACATTTAGTCTTTTGGGGCATCCTTTGTATGTGATGAATTAATTTTCTCTTGCTGCTTTCAGAATTCTCTCTTTATCTTTTGTTTTTGACATTCTGTATAGAATGTTTCCCAGACTATGTCTATTATGAATGAGTAAGTTTAGGATATGATGCAATTGTTGGATGTGGATATCTTTTTCTTTCTTAAGATTTGGAACATCTTTGATCATTATTTACCCACATATTCTTTCTGATCCTTTTCCATTCTCTTCTCTTTCTCTGACACCCATGATTACTTTGGTGCTGTCATTCCATTCCCTAAGACCCTGCTCAGATTTTTCCATTCTTTTCTCTGTTTTATGTATTTGAGTTTTGAAGCCCTGTTTTTGCCTCACATCTTCGTTTTTCTGCTTCTTCATATTTTCTGTTTGAAGCCTCTAGTGTATTAATTTTATCTATCATGCCATGCATTCCCATAAGCTATATTATTTCTCTTTTCATGTTTACAAATTCTTCTTCATGCTAAGCCAGTGTCTTTTTAATATATTTTGTCTCTTTAGCCATCTCCTTGAATTGATTATGGAGATTTGTTTGAATATTTTGATTAGTTGTTTCAAATCCTTTATGTCTTCTGAGGTTTAACATGTTCCTCAAACTGAGCCATATCTTCCTATTTCTTAGTATTGCTTGCAATTTTTTGCTTGTGTCTAAGTATTTAATTTTCTTAATATGATTATTATGGGGATCAATTTCTCTTTCTTGCCTAGGTATTCTTGTAATTAGGTTTTGTGGTAATCTCTGCTTTAGCAGTTGATTCAAACTTTTTTAGACCTTTTGAGTAGCTGTGTTTAACTGATCAGAATTCTAAGCTTTCCATCATTTGATCTTGCCCTGGATATGTTACAAATTTTGAGATTACACTAATTGTGGGATGGTTTAATCTTCTGGAGAGAGCTTCATTTCCCTGGTTCCTCATCCAGGAATGTTGATCTGTTCTGTTTGTTTTTGATTTCCCTCCAAATATATTTAACACTCCTATTATTATCTATAGCTTCTTTTATCTGGAACACTAATATTGGTAGAAGAGTTGACCCAGATATGACACTCACAAATCATTTTTCCCAACAGAAACAGGCTCAAGGGTCCATGAAGGGAGTAGCCATCATTTTCAATGTGTACTAGGGAGGAGACCTCATGAGCCACCATTTTCTCTTTGTGGGCTTCACAAATCTGTGTTTTCCTGAAGTGCCCAGCAGATGATGCTCTTCAGCCAGCTGTTCCCGATGTTCCTAACGTGATACTGTTCCTTTAATACATAGCTGACTCTTCCCTTTTTGGGAATGTGGTTGAATCAGATGTTTCTATCTATGCTAGGTCAGGATGGAACTTTTTCACTGATCCCAGCCCCTGCAGTCTGAAATCTCTAATCAACCACCACAACCTGTACTGAACTTGCCACATCCCTTTTTTTGAGGGAAAGCTGCCCTCCAGCAAGCTGTTTTCCACTAATCCAAGAAGGCATTGTGTCTCTAAATCAGCCTTAAATCTACCCCAGCTAGGGCCAGGTTGGAACAATGGCTGCTGGCTGTTTTCTGACCTGGGTTATAAAAAGTATCCCCATTGCCCCCAAGAAACTATTCAAACTATGTCCCACCTACTCCTGTGCCAGGGCAGGGTAAGAGCAGTGATTACGGGAGTTCTCTGACCTGGGTGAGTTGAAACTGATCCCTGAGAAGTGACTATTTCTAAATCAGTCCCACTTCTTCCTTGCTGGGGGGAGGTTTGGGGCACTTGCTTCCAGAGGCTTTCTGACCTGGGTGGTATGAAACTGTACCTGTCCTTGGAGCTTGAATCCACTGGTCTGAATTCATTAATCAAAAGGACATTTTGTTTGCTTGACACTCAGTAGGTAACCTTTATTAAATTTCTTTATTGCTCTGTTGACTTTTATTTTATATTGATTTTTACTACTTCAGAATGTTCACAATATTTTTTAACTTGTTATACTAAGACTGCCTGCTCTACTATTCAAAAACTGCTGGTAAAATGGTAAGGTTACTCTGTCACTTTGAATTTTAGGTGGTCTGTACAAATATTCATACACATATATGTATGTATATATGTGTTTAGCTAAAATAGGCTGTACTGTGCTTAAGAGGTTTAGTTTGGCAAAAGCTATTGTTAGTCCTAAGAAAAAGGACATTATGTTGAGTGAAGCAAGAAAGACACAAAATGACAAATACTGTATGAATGGGCTACTTTGAACTAAATGTATTGTGTGGAATATAAATATACTATGTGATATATAAATATGGGTAAAATTGCATATATAAGACTGTTAGAGGTTCCCCCTTACAAGGTTTGCAATGATTAACATGTCATAAGACTGTGACTTAATTCCCCCATGATCTAACCTGAAGAAAGGCAGCCTCCAGCCATAACCTATGTGACCAATTGAGAAAGCCATAGCTTACAGGCTTGGAGGCAGTCTATCCCCCTCCAAGAATGAACAAAGGAGCTATATATAGCAGTGGAGCAAGTAAGGGCCTTCACCCCTTCTGGGCCCAGACACTGCCAACTCCTCCTGCTTTCTGAGAATACCCTTCCTCCTAGTCCACCACCCCCTAGCACGTTGGTCCCAGGATGTACTTGGTTTCCCCACCTATTGATGTACTGTATAAAGTCATATCCACCACCTTCCAAGGGTGGGCTGAAGACTAATCTTCAGACCCCTCTGCTGGGAGAGCTTCTCATTAAATTTCCTGCCTGCAATTATCAGTTTCTGCATCCCAGTGAATGCCAATTTTCTCCAACATTTGGTGCCAAAAATCAGGACTGGGGTCATGCTGGGACTGATCAGTTGGTGAGGGACCTCAACCTTGCCACTGCCGAGTACCCATCCAACATCAAACAACAAATCATAGCTGGGTGAATGAAGGATTTCTTCACCAGCGGATCCTGCTCTCTCTCTCTTCTCTTTTTCCATTGTCCAGGACAACCTGCCCAAAATCCTAGTGCTAGATCAGTGATCCTCACCATCCTTAAGGGTCATGGCAGGCAGGAGGCCCACATCATTGTAGGAAAAGACCCCTTATTTCCAGAAATGACCAGCCCCAAGTGCATTCTCCCATTTCATTGGGTGATTTCCAACTGATTCAGGGATGCTTGTCTCACTTGGAATCTGCGCTGTTCAATTTTAGAGATCCTTAGTCTCACCTATGCCACCTAAATTGGGAAATTCAATTTCAGACACCCAAAAAACCATGCCTCTGGGTTGTCTTCTTCATAATCTTAAGACTCTTAACCTGATAGGAGACATGAGATCTGAAACGCTCATTTTTTATTCAACCTCTGTGTGGCTGCAATACAAATTGGGCAATGAAAGTCAATGGTCAGAAAATGGCACTTTCCATTTCCAAGTTCTCCAGGACTTAGAGAACTTTATCCAGTGCAGTGGCAAGTTTCCTTGTGATCAGGTTTTCTTTTATCTTTGTAACCATGCTTCCTTCTGTCAATCCTGTTCTTCTTTCCAAATTCTTCTTTTACACCAAAAATCACTTCAGAGTCTTTATTCTTCCTCCCTTCCAACCCCCAAATCCCCCCAAAAGATCAACTTTGATCAAGCTAATCAGGCTTTTCCTGCACCTCCTCCATATATACGTCCAGTGTCACCTCCACCCACACCCTCCTCATCCTCTAGCTCCCCTTCCTCCCCTTCCTTGTCATTATTAACTTCTGCACCAACTTTCTCCCTACTCATACAGGAACCAGGGCAGGCACTCACATCCCTTTTCTAACCCTCCCACACAGAAAACTCCTCTTCTGACTCCAATCCCTCCAATCATGCCCATCCTCCACCAATGTATGCCTCGTCAACACCCATGAACTTACTCCATCCTCCTCCCATTCCCCCCACTCCTTCCTGTGAACCTGCTTCCTTATACCCACCCACCACCTGCTCTCAAGCCCAACAACCCACTCTCCAGCCTCCTTTCCCAGCTTCTGTCCTCCCTCTGCAAGAGGTGACTGAGGCAGAAAGCATTATGCTCATTTATATACACTTCTCCCTCTCTAATCTCTCCCAAATCACACACCATCTTGGGTCCTATTCCTCTGATCTTTCTCATTTTATCAAAAATTTCAATATCCAGCTGTCCCTGATAAACTTACTTAACAAACCTACAATTGCTCACCTCATACAAGTAAACTTTTAGCTGATTCCTAAGTCTGTCTAATTTTATTCCTAAAAAGCAATAATTCAAAATATGTGTTAAATACCTGTCTATCTAAACTGCTAAATTAAAGCTTATTTGCATATTCCTAACGGGTTGCAGATTGCTAGTAAAACTTTCCAAAAAACAAGCTTGCCTATTACAAGCAGTACTGATTCTAAAAAAAAAATCTTAAAAGCAGTAAAATCAAAGATAAAAATAATGAAAAGCCTAAAAATAGCCATACCAAAGGAGTAAGAATTATGACTCAAGTTAATGAGTTTTATGTTTCTGTCAGTATGTCATAAATCTTATTGAGTTTGTTTGTTCAGTGTATATTTTGATACCTTTGGATGGTAATATTAAATTGATAAATGAAAGTTCTTAAAAGAGCTCTATTCAAATGTCCAAACATCAAATAAGCACTTATATTAATAAAAACAAGTATGGGTGCTAATTAGACAAATTAACATTAAAAATGTTAAGTCTCTAAAATGTTGAAAATTGTAAGTTTTGACTAATGAAATTACTACAAACCTCTTTTTGAAAAAAATTTACCTAAATTGAAATGAATAGTTAATTTTCTTCACAGAATGAAATGAAGGATGTGAGACTTAAATGGATATTGAAATAAGTGAAATGTTTCTGGGAGTGCTGACTAAAATTTGACAAGTTTGTTCAAAGAAGTGTGATTTATCCTAAGATAAGATAGCTGGTTTCCATAAAGTCAGAATGGAAGTATATAAAACAAGATTAAATGCATATGGCAAGTTGTAGAAGGTATTGTGGTAGCATTAATTAAGGGTATGTGTTCTGTGAAGTTGGAATTTGTCTTGAAATGAAGTAACTATACTCCATGTGGTTATGTATAGATATAAGAAGTTTGTATAAGATTTCCTTAAACTGAAATATTCAAATGACTAGTTACAGGAAGTAATTATCAAACAGAAACTGAATTGATGCATAACAGGAAAACCTGTCAGAGACCACTTCAATCTGCATATTATAGTGGTGATAGGAAAAGATAATTTTGATTCTATTGGGAACCTTAGGTTTTCATAAAATAATGGGGAAAGTAGTTTTTCCTGCACTGCTAAAATATAATACCTGTTAATAAAAATAATCACAGTAATTGTATATTGTAAGAAATTTGCTTTGAGACAGTTCCCAAAATCATTTTAGAAACTTACATATGTAGGCTATATAGGATGCTTTATTATTATTATTATTAAAGAAAAATACAGTCCTAAAATAAAATGGTTATTAAGAAAGTTTAAAATACAAAACAAAACATGAATGAATACAGAAAGTGCAGAAAGATCATGAGAAAGAAATTTTTGTAGTTAAATTTGAGTAAAAATTTTTAGGTCTATCTATAAAGTTTTAAAAGCTGTAATATCAAATAGTACACTGAAGCAAAGTTAAAATTTTGTTCTTTCTCTGTCAAAATAACAAAATTCCCCAGATAAGTGGTGTGCTTCAGCAAAAGTTTGCAAAAAGTTTTTCTCCTGACTAATTAGTATACAAAAGAAAAAAAAATGTCTTTTATCAAAATAGCTTCTTATACTTTAACATTATCATTTCCTTGGCTGTTTAAGAAAAATAAATCTTATTACCTTTAAAAGAACATAATGTTCAAACCTGTCTTCTCAGAGTCAAATCCTGAAAATTTTCTTTCACCTTGAGAAAAAAAGTGAAATAATAGTATAGTTGAGTTCATTTGATATATTATAAGTTAAATGGAAAGTGTTTTAAAATGTTATAAAATTAAAAGGAATTCTTTAACCCTCTGTTAAAGTTGTTAGTAAAATTTTCATATGAATACTTAAAGACTGTATAAAATTCCTGAAAATTAACACCACTGTTGTCTGCAGCAGTCCCAAATATTGCAAGCTTGTTGCAAAAATTAATATCCAATTATGTTACTATCACTTTGTTTCAAAACTTGTTAAGGCTTTCTTTAGTATCTCTTTAGGCAAGTCAAGCCAGCCTGCATTCACCTTCATGTGAGAAGGCCAACAGCGGAATTTTGCAGTACTTTCCCAAGGCTGTATGCATAGCCCAACCATCTGACCTGGCTTGATGGCAAAGATTCTGGCTCTGTGCAAAAAATCATGTGACTTTAACCCTATTGATGATATTATGTTAACCAGTAAACCTTTGTTCAGAATTAAAAGAAGCATTATCTTATCTTAAGAGCTTGGGATGGGCAAACAATTAGGACAAGCTACAAAGTCCAAGATGTCTATCAAATTCTTAAATGTTGTTTAGTTGATTAAAACAAAAAAACTGTACCCTTTGCTGTAAATGATAAAGTACAATGTTTTCTCATATTAATAGAGTTTATAATAGTGTTGGGGTACTAAAAACATTTCATCTTCATTTAGCTCAACTATTAAAACTATTATATGTATTAATTAGAAAAGATCATGCATGGAAATGAGAACCACTCCCCAACAGACTGTTGTTTAGAAAGAAAAAAAGAGTAAAGAGGGTAATAACACAGGTTTTAGTAGTAAAGGAGGTGGTAAACCACAACTTACCTTGTAAATTGGATGTAGCCAGTACCAATATTGGCTTTGGGTGGGTTTTGTGTCATCGGCACCATTCTAAAAATATACCCATTGGGTTTTAGGCACAATTGCAAGAAGAAGCCAAAGTACAATATAGCCCCTTTAAAAAGCAACTGTGTGCAGCATACCACATCCTATTATGAGTGAAAGGCTTAACCTGATAGTGTCCAGTCACTCTGAAGACTGCCATTCCTATCCAGGGGTGGATTGCAGATACTTAAAACAGGACAAGAACAATAAACTGTTGTGGGCTGCCCTCTGTGGGGGAGAGATCTGTGGAAGTACATCTGGGACACCTGCCAGCAGTGAAAGGTAAAAGTCTATCATGTCCCTGCCCCCTCCTCTAACATCTCTCTTCAGACTGTTGATGCAGATGCCCTCACAAAGGCCTAGAACCACACCATTGAGACCCAAAAGGCAGCTGAATGACTCCAGCAAAAAGGCAAAGATTGTGGATACCAGAACTTGTGGTGCCTAGCCCACTAGTTCCAACTGCTTGTCACTCACCAGCAGCTCATGAACATCACCCATGAGTGTCCTTCAGGTTCATGCCAATGACTCTGACATCAGTCCCTTCCTGTTCTCAGAAGGAGCAAGATATGTTTTCAGTGCTGCAATGGGACTCTTGTAACCAGATGCTTACAACAATGAACTAAGTTTAAATTCAGTGCTGTGTGTTATAGCAACAGCTTCAGTTAAGACAGCAGAACCAATGCACACATTGAGATTACAAGTTAAAATGCCAATCACCCCACAGCCCCCAAATAAGGAAATAATAATAATTTATTGTTGCCTATTCCTCAAACTACACAAACTGGGAAAAATTAAATCACTTTAAATGTAAGCCTATGATACAGCCCTACTGATTGGGAAACTTAAACCCATGAAAAATAAAAATCATGCAAAAACATTGTTAAATATATAATATTAATCCTTCTCCTCAGACTACTGCAGGAAATAACCTCACAGCCTACCCTAAATTTCATGGTTAATTCCTATCCTTACCACAATTATAACTCTCATTTTCTTCATATCAACAGGTCCATACATCTTCCATGCAATAACTCAATTTTTTTCCAAACAACCACCCACAATGTCACCCATGATCATGCACATGATCTTCTCGTGCTGCAAATATATAGAGCCAGCTGCTTAGACAGAAACCACAGTATCTCAACGCTGAAAGGGGAACAATAACTGAATCCCACAACACCCCCTAACAGCAGAAAGCAGCCAGACGATTGATGCCCTGCTCTCCCTTTCCACCCAATAATATCAAAAAGAGTTGGAAATGTTAGCACCATTTAGCAAAATCCCCTGCAACCCCACTTGGTGCTGGCAGGATTCCCCTGCCCAGATAACAAATGACCCCACACATCAACCCCTGTCTCTTACCCAACAGGATATACTAATCTCAAAGCCAATTGTGAGAATATCACAAGATCATGGGAAGCATTTGTGCAATCAAAAATGAAACTTGTTTTTATATTAACAAAACTGAGCAGGTAGAAGAAAATCTTAAAGTCTTCAAAAAAAAACATAGAAATCATTCAGAGAGCCTGAGATAATAACTATGGGAATCAGTCATGGCTATCCTCATTTCTTTACTTCTCATCACCCCTAAAATCAATCCTTTTTATAACACCATTATTGATAGTATTGCTGCTTCTCCTTTTTGGTTCTTTTCTCTTACAACTTCTCATCTTATTCATACCCTAAATTGCACAGTCAACAACTCAGGAATAAGTGAACGATGTCTTTTTGCTGTGAGAACAACAATACCAAATACTGTAGGTCCAGAATCCAAAACCCACTTGGGGAGTATGGAAAGGAACCACTCTCCACCCCAGAAAGCAGGAAGTAGCCAGATTGAGTCAATGTCCTGAATCCCCTCACTCTCCTCTTCTGCCCAGTACTCATCATTACTCATCATATATAGATATAATCAAAGATTTAGGAATGTTAGAGGTACTCTCTTAAAATGTTTGCAATGGTTAACAGGCCATAAAACCATAACTCAATTCCCCCATGACATAAATTGAAGAAAAGCAGCCTCCTGCCATACCTTACATGACTGATTGAGCAAGCTATAGCCTACAGGCTTGGAGATAGCCCATCCTCTCCCAAGAATGAATAAAGGAGCCATATAGTAGTACAGCAGATAAGAGCCTTCACCCCTTCTGGGCCAAGGCAACACCAACCCCTCCCACATTCCATGATTACCCTGCCTCCAAGAACACTACCCCCTAGCCATTTGCCCCCAGGCAGTACTCAGTTTCCCCACCTACTGATGTACTATATAAAGTCATATCCACCACTTTCTAGGGGTGGGCTGAAGTCTAGTCTTCAGTCCCCCTTTACTGGGAAAGCTTCTCAATATACTTCCTGCCTGCAGTTATCAGTTGCTGCATCCCAGTGAGCACCACTTTTCTCCAACAAAACCTTTTTTCTTTGAAGCTGAACAAATGTAGGTTAATACTACTAAATGTTGCTATCAGACAAAAATAACCATTATGCTAAGTTATGGAGACGAAACACAGAGTTCTACATTGGTAGTATGATTCCATTTATATAAACTGTAAATATAAATCAATTTATAAAGATGAAATTAGATTCAGGGTTATGTAAGACTGCAGGAAGAATGCTAAATTGTGTGGAATTTTTCTTTTTGGAGTAAAGATATTGTACTAAAATTTTTGAGATGATGAATGTACAACAGTGTGATCATACTAAAAGCCATTGATTATACACTTTGGATCACTCATATGGTATGTGAATATATCTCAATACTAGTATGTAATAAAAAATTAAATAACTGTTCAAGAATAGTCAGCAATAGCAGCTATGTATATCAAAGAAACAGAGAGATATTGAGAGGTGAGGAATATTCTTTTTTGTCTGCTATTTGTTTATTATTACTGAAATAATGAAAATGCTCTAATAATGATTGAAGTGATGAATGGACAACTATGTGATTATCCCAAATGCAATTGATTGCTCACTTTGGATGAATGGCATGCTTTATTTATAAGTATCAATAAAATTGATTGGTTTAAAAAAATGTGTTGAGGAATAAATCAATTTCTATTTGGAATAATGGAAAATGCCAACCAAATATAACTGTCATAAATCTTGACAATATAATCATAAAATAATTCAGAAACTTGGCACAATTGGAAAATAGTTACAAGATGTGTAAGAGTGTTGATATCCTCATCTTTCATATCAGTGAGTTTACTGATTCTTTCTAAAACCAAAATGTTTAGTTGAAACAAAAATAATTATTTCAGCTTCTTGTTTTGTTAATAAACATGTTTAACCTTAGAGAATTTTTCAAAAAGGAATAATTCATTTTGTAGTGAAGAAACATATTTGAAGTCTAGCAGTTCCTTTGAATTTTTCTTCTTTTAAATAAAATTAAAATTATTAGTTTTATTTTTAAAATGAGACCATTTTAGCAAAAGCCCACTCATTCAGTGGTGATGTCACCACAGCATTGTGAATGTAATTAATAGTACTGAATTTTATATGTGAATGTGATTAAAAGAGGACATTTTAGGTCATATATATGTTACTAGAATAAAAGCTAAAAGGAAAACATGTACAACACAATGAAACTTATTGTAAAAGATGGACTATAGTTAATGATACAATTATAAAATGATCTTTCATTAATTATAGCAAATATATCTCACTAATGAAAGGTGTTAGTAACAGGGTGGTTGTTCTGCTAAGGAAGAGGCAGAAACTCTAAATGCTATGCAGAGGCAGTTTTATTCAACGTTTTGCTAAGGAAGAGGCAAGAACTTAAATGCCATGCAAAGGCAGATTTATTCAGTCAAAAGAATTCCAGGCTATATTAAATGATTATAACAATTGACCAACCTCAAAAAGAAGAGTAATTAATTAAAGACATAGGAAAGAATGAAAGTATATACAACCACTCACCAAACCAGAGGAAAACTCAACATCTGAACTCTCACATCCAGGCAGGACATCCACATCTGGTTGAGGCTCCAACTGGCAGCTTGCGGACCATCCTTTTAAGGGATTCTGAGCCTCAGAACTCCAAAGGGTCTTGGAATTCATGAGGAATGACCTTATCAAAAGTAACTGAATCCATCTGGTGGGGGATGGCCAGCCCTCCACAGAAGAGATGCAGTGTCTTGAAAGGTCTTTGTTCTATTCTATTTATGATACACTGAACAGGAACATAAAGGTTTTTAACTTTTAGTTTTACAGAGGATACAAACAGGGTGTATAAATATCATATCTGGTGACTTGCTCCTTTTAAACATTTGTTTTTGGGTAATAGATGATGTGGTTGTCTGAATAGCAGCATTATAACATTCCAAAAGATAAAGTGCAAGCTAATCATGCACAATTCTAGGCTAAAACAGCAGCAGCTATTGATTAGAAACCTTAAGAATTCACAATTTTTAATAATAATTTTTGTATGTAAGTTTTATATGGGAACTCTGTATTTTATATATATGATATTTCTTTAACAAAAATTATTAATAAAAATCCATAAAAATTTTAAAAAGGAAAAAAAAAAACCTACCAATAAAGAAAAGCCAAAGACCAGATGGCTTAAAAGGTGAATTCTACCAAGCAGTCTATGAAGAATTAATATGAAATTCTGGAAAGATTGCAACAGAATAGACCAACTGCATTCTGCACTGTTACGTAAACAGTGGAGGAATGGCAGAACTGTCCTAAGTAGCTGCTTTGAGGATCTTTAGAACAAAAGAGTCCCTTGAGCATCATCCAAGAGGGAGAGGGACAGAGACTAAGAGGTCATAAAATCTGTGAGTTAATTGCCATTGTGGTAGAGAATTGTGTCCATCCCCCACCCTTGAGGCAAACAGTCTTGGTAAAATCTATGAGAGGGCCATGGATATTTTCCTACCTGGGAAGAGGGAGTATGTGATGGATGGCTGAGTTTGGTTTCTTTTCAGCAAGTTTAGAAAGCAGGGCCCATATTTGAATCCCAGCTCTAATCAGCCTAGAAACCCCAGCCAGTGGATGTTGGAAGAGACACCTCTGTGGAAAGGTTTGCCAAAAAGTGTCATCTGTTGGCTGTCTGGGAAAGTGAAGGAAAAAAAATTGGCTTTTTGATGTCTCTCCTGACCCTAGACCTAGGCCTCTTTGGCTCTGGTTTGAGCCCCATTAGTAGGTCCCTGGCCCTGTATTGGTAAATTAATAGGGCAATTTTGAAGATTTAAATAATTTGAACCAAAAATCAAAGAAGGACCATGAAACAAATTCACCCAGCTGTAACAACTAAGGCAGGAGAGAGAAATTGACCATCAATGCATACTCACCAACATAATCAAATACATAGATATCAGCAAAATATTTACAAGCTTTTCTTAAAAAGATGAATATATAGCCCAAAGAAACAAATTAAAAATATTGATGACACATAGGATTTAAAACAACTAGTCCATGATATTCACACTAACATCCTATATCAATGCAAGGAGTTGAAGCAAAATATGGCTAAAAAGAAAAAGGATACTAAGAAGACAAAAAAGTAAGCATAAATTACAATTTGAAAGATTACAAAGAAAAGTAACATCTTATGGGAATAAAATACAAAATGGATAAGATTAAAATATATTAAAGGCATAAAGAAACAGATTTGAAATGGAAGAAGGACAAATAA
Source organism: Tolypeutes matacus (assembly GCA_026826555.1). NCBI lineage: Eukaryota > Metazoa > Chordata > Mammalia > Cingulata > Chlamyphoridae > Tolypeutes > Tolypeutes matacus. Next base: position 773,282 of record JAKSZT010054124.1, read on the forward strand.
TCAAATTACAAGACAGAACATCTGAACATGCAAAAACTGAACAACAGTTAGAAAAGAGATTAAAAAATTTTGAATAGGTTCTCAGGGAATTGAATGACAGTGCAAATATGTGTATATATATATGTTATGAATGCTCCAGAAAAAGAAAAGAACAGAAAAGAGACAGAAATAATATTTGCAAAAATAAATGGCTGAAAGATTCCCAATGCTTAGGAAAAAATATAAACATTAATTAACAAGGACAATATACTCCATAGAGAATAAATTCAAACAGACTTACACTGAGAAACTTACTATTGATAATGTCAAAAGCCAGAGATAAAGAGAGATGTTTGAAATCAAAAAGAGAAAAGAAATTCATCACATACAAGTGATGTTTATTGTGACTAAGTGCTGGTTTCTCATGAGAAACCATGCTGGTAAGAAGTCAGTGCTATGATAAATTTAAGATTCTGAAAGGAAAATATGCCAGCCAACAATTCTTTATCCAGTAAAACCGGCTTTCCATAATGACGGTGTTTACTTTTTCACAGCTAAACAGAAATCAAGAGAGTTTGTTACCAAGAGACCAACTTCTCTTTGTCACTAAGAGAAATATTAAAGTGAGTGCTGAAACCTGAATGGAGAAGATAGGAGAGATAAGCTTACAGAGGAGTGTAGAAATGAAGATTAATAGTAAAGGTAACTGTATTAGTCAGGGTTCTCTAGGGAAAAGAATAAACAAGAGATATCTGTCAATAGTATGAGATTATATAAGAGTCTCTCATGTGACCATGAGGATGCACAATTCAGGTTCCACAGGCAGGCTGCAAACCAGGGGCTTGAATGAAATTCCAATGAAGGTTCTTGATGAGTTTCTGGGAGACATTGGCTGTACAAAGATGGGCTGGGAAATTCTCTCTGAATGTTGAAATCACTTTCCATTTTAAGGCATTCAACTGATGGGATACAGCATCACTCATTCCTGATGGTAACCTCCCTGAATGATGTAATCAGCTATCTATGCAGTAAATTCACTGGTGACTAAAGTCCATAACAGTGTTTGCTTGACCAAACAACTGGGTGCAGTTACCTGGCCAAGTTGACATATTAGCTTTACCATCACAGTCCACCCCTTGTTAACTGAGCAACCATACACATTACCTTAAACCACATGTATTCTCTAAGTAAAAACAATAACAGACATGAATACATATATATTTTCACCTAACAATGTTAAACTCTCCTGCATACAACCAGAAATGCATTAATTCCCTACAGAATAGGGTGCAAGTCCTTGGGTAATAGTCACTCTTAAACTTGACATCCTTAAATATTATAACATGAAACTAATGCAACTTTTCATATGTTCAAGGAAAAGGTTGGGGAAGAAAACAAAGAAATTCATTTTCTGTACATATACAATCATAATCATAATGAAACAAAGAAGAAAGAGTCATGACTATTACAGTCCTTTCTCCTTAACTTGTCACATGGTTGAAGTTCATATTTATCTTTACCTTCTTCCACTACCCATTCCGTGGTCCCATTAAAATCATCAAGCACTTCATCTGGCCATGGTTCTTTGCATCTGTAATTTGAGTTAGGGTTTGTTCACTTGACCTAGAACTCTTCTGTTTATAAAGGTCCAGAAGAAATTTAGTATGCTGCCCATCTATTTTACTTCTAGGTATCTCATGATATATTATACAATGCCATAACTCTAAGCGACTCAGACTATTTTGAGCGCAACTTTGAATCTGCCTTTCATTGTGGTAGCCATGCCCACCTTGTCTTCGGTGATTAAATGCTGATACTTGTCTTTTACTGTACAGAGATCTGATCATCGCCATAATGTTTAAGGATTCTAATTTCATTACTGCCTTCCCTACAGTAATCTGGACTACAGAGAAGAGCAACCACAGAGTTTTACATGGAATCGAATTAGTCTTACAAATTTATTCTTCATAGTCCTGGTTAAAGGTGTGTCCTCTGGACATTCCTGAGGTTAGTGGGCAGGTCTCAAATGGTAAATTCATTCTAGCATTCCAATCTCTCTCTAAGCCTTTGAATTTCTTTTCTACTGTATTCCAGGGCAAATAGGGCATTTCAACCTTAGATATGGTCAGTCATCTTTTGATCCATTTTTTCAGTCAGCCACCAAACTATTAGAGCCCTTTCTAAGCCTTCAACCTAAAGCATTAAATCCAGAATTTCTGCTCAGTGGGTCCATATCAAATTCACTGTGATCCAACTTTATATTCCTCCCACCATTATCCTATAACCTTATTATCCATTCCCACACATATTCCCCTGATTTCTTTCTATATAAGTTGGAAAACTCATGCAGTTCTTTCAGAGTATAGCATACTTCCTCATGGGTCACACCTTGTATTTCAACTTTGGGGGCTTGTAGTGATTTTCATTTAGTAATTGGTCTCAAACAGAAGAGTGGTAGTGGGGGTGGGTAAGGAGAAACTTTAGAAATGTCTTGCAAGCTACTGACCTCAGGGCATTCTTTTGGATTTTTTTCTGATGAGACAGGATTAATCTTTTCAGGCAGGGGTTGGAAAGCAGCTTCTTCAGGGCAGACTGGAGTCTGGGCAGTGTATGCTGGAATTTGGCTAGTACTTGCCTCAGGGCTGGGAAGATTTCCAGACTCCCTGGAGTAGATTGGAGGCTAGGTGATAAAAGGTTGGCAAGGTGTGGTCTCCACAGGGCAGACCATCACGGGTTTATCTGGTAAATTCTCAGCAGAATTTAGGGTTCCAATGGCCCCACCAATATTATTTTTATTCCATAAGTCTTCATCCCAATCCTCTGGGTTCCACTCCTTTCCAATCAATGTCTTCACTTGAACCAACAGAAACTCTGCAAGGTTAAGGTTTTAGTTTCCTTTGTAATTCTGCTACTCATACAATAAGAATCTGAGCTTGGTTCTCAAATACCTCAAGTCTGTGGCTACAGAAGACACGATTTTCTTTCACAGCACACATAGAAATTTCACATCATTCATGTAGTGTTTAAGTTTCAAATCTGAAGCCTTTAGCTCACCTCTTTCTTGTGCAACTGTATCCAGAGTATCTAGGAGGAGCCAGCCAACAAGATTATCCTTTTTGACTCCATAAAACTGTTAAGGTACTGAAAATACTCTCACCCAATCCATGCTTCTTAAAAGTGTGGAAGTATTGGAATCCAGTGATGATATTTTGTGTAACTCTATTGCCAACTCTCACCATGGACTGTTAGCAGCCTCTTCATTATTGGAAAGGGAGACATTAGTACCCTTGAGTCCAATTAGAGTAGAGAGCCAATTGCAAACTACAGAACGACCTCAAACATCCCATGTTTAAAACTCATTCTCAAGATCTCATTCCTGGTACCAAGCTGTAATAGACAGGGTTCTCTAGGGAAACAGAATCAACAGGAGATATCTGTCAATAATATGAGATTTTATAAGAGTCCCTCACATGACCATGGGGATGCAAAAATCCAGGTACTGCAGGCAAACTGCAAACCAGGGGCTCCAATGAAAGTCCAATGAAGGTCCTGGATGAATTTCTGGGAGTTTGGCTGTCCAAAGATGAGCTGGAAAATTGTCTCTGAATGTGGAAATCACGTCCCCTTTTAAGGCATTCAACTGATCGGATAAAACATCACTCATTGCTGCTGGCAATCTTCCTGATTGATATAGATGTAATCAGCTATCTATGCAGTCAACTCACTGGTGACTAAAGTCCATAAATGTCCTTGACTTACAATTCGCTCAGTGTTTGCTTGACGAAACCATTGGGCACAGTTATGTGGCCAAGTTGACACATTAGACTAACCATCACAATAACTAAAAGGATAAAAATACAGACAATAATGAGATATGAGACAGGAAAGCCAAAGGAAAAGATGATTGAAGTAATTAACAATATTGAATGTTCATAGAATGTACACTCAAATCAAAAGATACAGAGAGGCAGAATAGTATTTAAAAATAAGCCATTTATATTCTATTTATAAGAGATTCACTTTAGATGCAAGGACACAAATAGGTTGAAAGTGAAAGCTTGGTAAAAGGTATTCTGTGCAAATAATAACCAAATAAGATCTGGAGCAGCAAAACTAATGTCAGACAAAATAGATTTCAAATGCAAAAGAGACATATGTAGAACATTGCATCCCCAAATGGCAGGATATGCATTATTCTTAAGTATTCATGGATCTCTTTCTAGGATAGACCACATGTGGGATAAAAAAAAATTCACAAAAATTTTAAAAAGTTTGATATGGTATAAAGCACTTTCTCTGCTCATAATCTAATGAAACCAGAAATGAATAACGAACAGTTAATGGTAAAATCCAAATATATTGAGGTTAAACAGCATACTCTGAAACAATCATCAGGTCAAGGAAAAATGTCAAGATATGGGTAAATATCTTGAGACAAATATGAGAACACAGCATATCAAAGCCTATCAGATGCAGAAAGGATGTGCTGAGAGGGAAATTTATAGCTCTATATGCCTATGTTAAAAAGGAAGAAAGATCTAAAATGAAATACCTAACTGCACACCTGGAGGAAATAGAAAAATAGCAGCAAAACAATCCCCTAGAAAGCAGAAGGAAAAAAAATAATAAAGATTAGAGCAGAAAGAAATCAAATTGAGAGAAAACATCAAGATAACCAACAAAACCAAAGTTGTTTCTTTGAGAAGATCAACAAAATTGACAAAGCCTTAGCTAAGATAACAAAGGAAAAAAAGAGAGAACAGGCAAATAAATAAAACTCGAAATGAGAGGGGGAAAAGTACTAATGATCTCATAGAAATAAGAAAGATCATAAGAAGATTCTGTGAAAAACTGTATGCTAACAAATTAGACAACCTAGTTGAAATGAAATCCTAGAAATACAGAGATTACCCACACTAGAGTGAGAAGAAATAGAAGACACCAAAAAACTGTCACATGTAAAGAAATTGAATCAGTCATCCAAAACCTCATAAAAAACAAAACCCAAGACCAGATGGCTTCACAGATGAATTCTAGCAATCTTTTCAAGAAGAATTAATACTAGTCCTGCTCAAACTCTTCCAAAAAATTGAATAGGAAGGAACACTACCTAACTCAGTCTACGAATCCAACTTCACCCTGATACCAAATTCAGATAAAGATGGCACAAGAAAAGAAATTGAGAGATTAATCCCTCCAATTAATATAAATTCCAAAAAAAAAAGGAGGGGGAGTTAATATGGGGCGGGGGAGGGGGGTGGTTTGGTATCTGGGAGTCTCCGGCACTCCGTGTGTGCCTTTGCTGTGACCTAAAACTTCTTTGAAAATTAAATGAAAATTGGGAGACAATGGGGATTGAGAGGAGGAAGGTGTCATGGCACACCAGACATCCGATAACACAGTGATAAAGGGAAGGAAAAAAGGGAAAAAAGAAGAGAGAAAGGAAATAAAAATGAATATATATATAT